>PVKS010001656.1:50024-127168 GCA_004027875.1 Aplodontia rufa
TTTTTTTTTTTTTTTTTTTTTTTTTAGGGAGAGAGAGGGAGAGAAAGAATGAATCAGCTTTATTTATTTTTTCATCAGGGTCTTGTTTTTCTGGCAGGGGTTTGTGGTGCAGGGGTTTGAACTTGGGTCCTCCTGCATGCCAGGCAAGTGCTGTAACTGCTTGAGCTACTGTTCTAGCCCCCATAGTCATGTTTTTTGAGTCCAATTTCTTTACTTGATGAACCAAAAGTTTCAGATTAGATTATCTCTAAGAATCTTTTCAACTTTAAAATTCTGTGATTTCCAGCTTAAGTGGGATTTTTAAAAGTGCTGCATGTTCACGTTGTGTCACCTTTGGAACTAGAGGAAATTAAAATCAGAAATAACTGGGAAATTTTGTACTAACGTTGACATACAGTTATGCAGATGTATATACTTAAAAGTTTTAGTGTTAAATATGTAGGGAATTGGGTCTGAAGTTATTAGAAAAACAGGAAGCTTTCCCAAAACACTTGTCTCTGCCTGTTCTTTTCGTTTTGTTTTTTGGTGCTGGGCATTGAACCCAGGGCCTCAAGCATGCTCTGGGCTATATCCCCAGCCTCTCTTTGGAAACACTAGTTTAAGTATGTTGAGGGTTATTAAAAAGTAAACGGTTTGCCAGGCACAGTGACACACACTGTTAATCCCAGTGACTGAGGAGGCTGAGGCAGGAGAATCTTAAGTTAGAGGCCAGCCTCAACACCTTAATGAAATGATGTCTCAAAATAAAAAGGGCTTGGTACTTAGCTCAGTGATAAAAGTGCCCCTGGATTCAATCCCAAGCCCCAAAAGAAAGTAAATGGTTAGTAGAAGTTCTTGCCAACATTCCCTTCTGTACTGTATGTTGCTTATCCTTTATTTTTGAAAAATTAAAAACCTCATTACAGTGTTAGCTCAGATTACTGGGGAAAAAGAGATTTGTTAAAGTGCTTAGCTATAAGTGCTAAGAATAAAAATCCAAAATTTTAAGGTAAAACCAGTGATTCTTTCACATTTTTACCAGAAACGTTTTTACTGAAAGATTATTGTTCTTAAAAAGTGCCTTGAACTACTCTTTTACTTTTTTTTTTTTAAAGAGAGAGGGACAATGAGAGAGAGAGAAAGAATCAGTTTTATTTAGTTTTTCATGTGGCTTTCGTTGCTCCAGAGACTTTGCTTTGTACATGGTGCTGGGGTTTGAAAACTACTCACACATGCTGAACAAGCGCCTTAACCGATTAGATACCGCTCTAGCCCACTCTTTTACATTTTAATGCCTATATTTGGCAGCTTATTTCCTCTCTGCCTTTTTTAGGTTTACTATCTTGTTGGTTTTTAGATTTTACAAGTTAAATGAGTCTTTTAGAAAACTAATTTTTAATTTTATCATTTATAAGGGAATATTTAAAATCTTTAATATTTTCACTTAACACTTACACTTATTATCTCATTTATTGGGGAACAAGGAATGAGCATTTTCTTTAATTTGGCAACTGTAGAAGTCAGGCATGTTTCCACAACAAAGGTGATGATTTTCTAGTTTAGGGCTCTTGTTGAAGCTAAGATATGGTGCTCACTTGAAAAAGATAGTGGGGTTATTCTTAACTTTTTCAAAAACAGTATAATTTACATAGTTTTAAATTAATGGTTAAAAAGCCAGACAGAGTTTAGTAGGCCTTTAGTCCTAGCTACTTGGGGGATGCTGAGGTAAGAGGATAGGAATTCAAGCCTGGGCTTAATTAATTAAGGATGTTATTTAGAGTAATATTCAGAATTATTTTAGAAATTAAACATTTACTTCAAATTAATATTGCCCAAAGTGTTCAAGATACATTTTCATGAAATCTTAATGGATTAGCTTCCCTTCCCTATTTGATAACCTCCCATCATAATTTAAATTCTTAGGTTGTAAAATTTTTAAGATTAAATTTTCATTTGCATTTAGTAATCTTTGTTTATACTTACCCTTTAGCTAAAAGTTAAGGAAGGATAAATTGCTTTTTAGAAATATTTGTTAAAGATTAAGCATTTTGGGTAACCACTTTGGGTTCCCTCTCATCCTGCGTGAGTTCTGTCTCTTCTCACTTGAATAAATCTTATTCTTTAATTCTAAAAAAGAAAAAAAAATTAGGCATTTTAAAGAAGTTTGAAAATTTTAATACTCAAATTGGTTCAAGTTACTAAAAAATAAACCCTTAGAAATTAAGAGGTTTGTGGTATTAATGTTTTTGTTTCTCAGGCAACATTAATATTTAAGCAAAGGATAACAAAGTAAATATGTCCTGCTTGAACGTTTTGTGTAACCCAGGAACTGAAAATGGTTTTATAAATGAACGTTTGCAATCTATTTGCTGATAGGGAACACTAACTTTCAATCCCAATTATGTGAAATATTATTCCACCCCCAAAAGAATTCCATTCTTCTCATGAATGTATAAACAAAAATTTGTACGTGGTTATTATATTTTGAACTTCATTAGTAACAATTGGTATAAATTTTTCTTCATGTTACCTAAGTACTTATATAAAATCCTTGACCTTTCTCCTTGATCTGCAAAGCCTATGGTATGTTCTGGCTCTTTAGATAAGAAAATACCTTTCCTTTACTTAGCATTTTATATCAAATTTAGCATTGCCTGCAAAAATAGCTGTTTTTAAGTTTACATGTTCTAATTCTTAATACTGATTTGTTCTGATCATCATGTAATTATTTAAGGTGGTGTAATGATACCTGGTAATTGTGATTTACCATCTCTGTAGATTTAGTAGATATAAAATACTAAGCTAAGATTACCATTAATCTTGGCTTACGTAACCTCATTCTTCATTTCTTTTTCACAGTCAGATAAAATTTAGTCAGCCTAAAGAGAATTGCTTTTGAAATTTTTTTGTCATTAGAACCTCTAGAAAGGACTCTTGAAAAATTCTTTAGTATGTAATAATCAGTTCAAGAGGGGAACTTAAAATGCCATTTTTTAACTTGATCTGATTAATACTTAAAATGATTTATTACTCAGCATTTTGTTGAGTGACCTGTTTGCGTCTTATATTGATTTCCTTTTAGATAAATTTACATTGAAGATGGAAGTTTTCCAGTCCTCCTATACAGTGTAAAAAATGCATGTCCTTCAAATTCCTTTTTTCCTTTCATATTAAATTCAGAGTCTATTTCTTAGGAATGGAATGTATTTTTCGAATTACTAAGAAATGCCAGTTTGATTTAAGGGAGCAGTTACAGTGGTAGCAAAACTAAGCTGAGAAATACAACTTTTCAAACTAATCTACTCATCTTTTGCCTCTGGTTCTTTTGTTATTTGGATTTAAGTTAAGGACAGCTCTGCACACTATCATTTTTAACTATGGGGTGTATGCATTTGACATTCAAAAAGAAAGCATGACTTTTTTTTTTTTAAACCAGGTATTGAACCCGGCTGTGCTTAACCACTGAGCCGCATCACCAGCCTTTTTATAAAACATTTAGAGACAGGGTCACACAGTTGTGTACGGCCTTGCTAAGTAAGCTTAGGCTGACCTCAGGTTTGTAATCCTCTTTCCTCAGCCTCAGGAGTCCTGAGAATTAGGCTTGTACTACCACACCCAGCTGAGAAGCATTACTTTTTTAAAATAAGGGAACTATGTCCCCCTTTTCCACTTAGTAGCCTCTTTTCTTTCAAAGATTGAAACTGTTAGTTGAGTATAATTGTTGTCTTTTGAAACCTGATGGGTTGTTAAACTAAACAGATTTTATTATAATCTAGATGTTAGGTCAGGCTACCATTGAATTTTAGTTTGACAGAGCATATAGTAATTATTTCATGGTAAAAACTCATAAACTGAGTTTAGTTAATCAATGAGTTTAATAAACATCGGACATTCTGCTGTATACAAAGTTTGTCTTTGGGCATAGTGGATGATAGAAAAAGTTTGGGGATGGGGCCACTATTTTTCCCCCTTTTTTTCAGCAGAGGCCTTCTTAATGAATATAGAATTGTTTTGGGAAAGATGAGGCAAATATTTAGCAGGAAAATTCAGCATCACTTTGTGAGTGGCACACATTGAATATGCCTTAGTATTTAAAAGAAAGATGAGATAACATTTGTCTATAATGACCAAGGAAAGCTTTGTGTAGGAAGAAGACTTTGAGCTGAAACTTGAAGGACAAATGGTTCTAAAGGAGAAGTTTGGATGCATTCCAATAAAAGAGATTAAAATGAGCAGTGATCTGGTGACAGAAAATCAAAAGGTATATAGAGTAAACAAGAGGAAGGGCAAATTAAACTGGTGCCAGGTTATGGATGGTCTTGGGTATTTGATAATGAATGTATTAAATCAGGAAAGTGATATGATTTTCACAGTGTATATTGTTTAGGGTTGGGTTCAGCAGTGAGTAATCAAGATTTTCATTCTATTTATTTATTTATTTATTTTATTTTTTTGGTTCCTGGGAGTGAACCCATGGATGCTTAACCACTGAACCACATCCCCAGCGCTTTTTATTTTTTGTTTTGAGACAGGGCTTTGCAAAGTTGCTGAAGGTGACTGAACTTGTGATCCTCCTGCCTCATTCTTCAGAGCCACTGTGCTTACAGATGTGGGCCACCATGCTCAGCAAGATGTTCTTACGTAAAATGCCTTAGAAACATAATATGAAACTAACATGAAGGCTCTGTTTTATGGAGTCCTCACTTTACCTGGCTTACTGCTCTGGCTTCTTACTAATTGGGTCTCATGCTTAAGGTTGAGATGGAGGCTAGAGTTCTGATTGCCTTTTCTGGACAGCAGTATAGAAGAAATGAAGATGTGTTAAAAAACACTTTTGGGGCTGGAATGGTGACCCCACAGTTACGGTGCTTGCCCGGCATGCGCAAGTACTCAAGTTCAAATCCCGGCAATACATACACAATGAAGTGTTGGAGCAACAAAGGCCACATGAAAAACTAAATTAAAAAATTGATTCTTTCTCTCTCACCGTCCCCCCCCCCTTTTTAAAAGTTTCTTGGAAGATGCCACATACTACCTCCACTTAGTAACAAAGTCTACAAGCTACAAGGGAGGCTGGAAAATGTAGTTTTCATTCTGATAAGATTTTTTGCCAGCAAGAGTTTTATACTGTGGAAGAAAGGTAGCACAGAAATTGAGTTGTGAGGTTGTTAGCAGTGTGCATCACAAAGTTTTAGGAAGATTTATCTGGTGGTAAAATAATATGTTAGTTGGTTGAGAGATTAAGTTCATAATGTTTACATTTTTAAATTGATTATGGTATTCGTTAAACTTGATTTTATATAAAAAGCATTGTATAATTTTTATGTGAAGAGCAAATTAGATATATGACTTTGCTGATACGTTCTTAAATTAGTTATAGAAGGAAAATAGAACATTGTTACTTTCCTTCAACTTCTTTTTCATCTGTTCAGCATATGAATGTGTTCTAGCTTCTTTTCTTAAAATGACTAACATTTTTTGAGAGTTCACTGCTAATAATTTTACATACTTTCAGTCAGTTATTACTATCATTGTTATTGTTATTATCCTCTCTCTTTTTGGATGAGGACATTGAAGCTAAGTTTGTTGCTTATGGTTGGGAGCTGGTATTCAAACCCTAGCACTCTGACTCTTGTTTTGTTTCCACAAGCTGTTTAAAAAGAAGGGTCCACACTTGTTGATAATGTCCTTTTTCATCCCCTACCCATTCCTTAATTTACTGCTTATGAAGTATGTTTGATGATGAAAAGTGCTATGAAGAAAAATAAAGGAAGGATTGAGGGATAGTTCACAGTATTAAATAGGGTATCCAGGGAGGAGTTCAGTAAAGTGATATTTGAGTGAAGATCTAAGAAAGCGGTAAGAGAGTAAACCGTATTGATATTGGAGGGAAGAATATCCAGTGCCAAGGAAATGGTAAGAAGAAAGGTCCAAAGGAGCGTGCTTATTAGAAAGGGATATCAAGGAAGCCAGTATGGCTGAAGCAGAGAGGTTGGGGAAAATAGTAAAAGATGAGGTTAAAGTGGTGCAGCGTTGGAGTACATATCATATAGGCCACATAATGGGAAACCATTGAACAATTTTGCACAGGTAAGTGATATAATCTCATATTATTAAAAGAGTCACTCTGGTCATAGCATGTAGAGAATTGCTTGGGGAATAAAAGTAGAAGGTTGGGTATTCTAGGAAAAACAAGCAAGAAGTTTTTCCTATTTTCACACATCGTCCCTCGTCACACTTCTGACATCAGGTGTGGTGTATTTTTTCTCCACACATTAAGAAATTCTAACACTAGATTCTCCTGTACATATCAACTGGATGTCCTATAATTTAATTCAGTTCTGACACTACAAGAAAATAGTGTTAGGTTCCACAGTTTAAGGACTATGTCCCAAACACAAACAGTCCCTTCAAATGCCATTTACTGCTGACCAAGCATCTATAAATCAGGGTTTCCATGACCCCTCCCTGGGTTTGATTTGTTTTCCAGAATGGCTCGCAGAACTCAGGGAAACTCTTTCCTTATATTTACCGATTTCTTATAAGAGAAACAACAAAGGATACAGCCTAATGGAAGAGATGCATAGGGCACACACTGAAACCACTAGCCACCGCTTCAGCCCTCCGGAGATATGTGTGTGTGTGTGTGTGTGTGTGTGTGAGTGAGAGAGAGAGAGAATATCAGTTTTTTTCATGTGGCTTTCCTTGCTCTGAGACCTTGCTGTGTCCTGTGTCCTGGGGCTCAAACCTTCATCCTCTTGCATGCCAGGCAGTGCCTTAACCCGCTGAGCCACCACTCCAGCCCCCTCTGGAGGCCTTTTGAGCTCTAACCTTTTGAGTTTTTATGGAGGCTTCATTATGTTAGAATGGTTGATTAAATTACTGTCCATTGATGATCAACTCAATCCTCAGTTTTTCTCTTTTCCCCAGATATTGATGAGTGGGACTGCAAGTTTCAATACATTAGTTAGGCCTTGGTCTTTCTGGTGACCAGCCCCCAACCTTAAGCTGCCTGTCATTCATTAGCTTACCAAGGAACTCTTAACACTTGAGATTCCAAGGGTTTTAGGAGCTCAAATATAAAGCCCTGCTTTATTCATGTTAATTATCAATTTCTTTGATCTACCCTTCGTGTAGACTGAAACATAACACTTTTTTTTTTTTTAAAGAAAGAGGGGACAGTGAGAGAGAGAGACAGAATCAGTTTTTATTCAGTTTTTCACATGGCTTTCATTGCTCCAAGACCTCGTAGCGTATGTGGTGCTGGGGTTTGAACTCGCGTACTTGTGCATGCCGGGCAAGCGCCATAACCGCTGAGCCACCGCTCCAGCCCCAACAGAGCCCCTTTTATCAGTTATATCCTAAGCAGATTTATAACTCAGTATCTTAGTAAGACTAGAATTTACTGAAATGCCATGGTAGAGTTTATTCTTATTTTTTGTTTATAGAAAGGAGTTAAATGTCATATGTAAAAAATTTTTTTTGTGTGAAAATTTGTACAGTTGTTCCCCCTACCTGCAGTTTAATTTTGCACAGTTTGTTACCACTGGTCAGCTGCGGTCTGAAAATAATAGATTGAAAAATCCAGAAATAAACAATTCATGTTTTAAAATACACACCATTTGGGGTAATATGATAAAATCTTGTGTCATCCTGCTTATCCTGTTTAGTATGTGAATCATTCCTTTGTCCAGAGTATCCATACTGTATATGCTCTCTACCAATTAGCACTTAGTAATTGTCTTAGTTATCAGATTGTCTGTCCTGGTGTTGCAAGGATTGTGCTCAAGTAACTCTTACTTTACTTACAGGTGGCCCCAAAGTGTAAAAGTAGTGATGTTGGCAATTCAGATATGCCAGAGAAGCCATAAAGTACTTTCTTTAAGTGAAAAGGTGAAAATTCTCAACTTAATAAGGAAAGAAAGAAAACATTGTGTACTGAGGTTGCTAATATCTATAGTACAAGATACTTTGAGACCACATTCATGTAACTTATATTGCTATACTGGTTTTTAGTTATTGTTAATCTCTTACTATGCCCCATTTACAAATTAACTTTACTGGGCTGGAGCAGTAACTCGATGGTTACAGCACTGGCCTGGCATGCGCAAGGAAGCGGGTTCAAACCCCAGCACCACGTACACAACAAAGGTTGGACCAATGAAGGCACATGAAAAACTAAAACTGGTTCTTTCTCTCTCACTGTCCCTCTCAAAAAAACAAAAACAGGGCTAGAGTACTGGCTCCGAGGTTACAGCGCTTGTCCGGCATGCGCGAGTACACAGGTTCAAACCCCAGCACCCATGTACACAACTAAGTATCAGAGCAACGAAAGCCATGTGAAAAACTCAATAAAAATTGATTCTCTCTCTCTCTCTCTCACTGTTCCTCTCTCTTTAAAAAAAGAAAAACAACAAAACAACAACAAAAAAGTTAACTTTACCATAGTTTGTGTGTAGAGGAAAAAAACACAGTATATACAGAGTTTAGCACTTTTCCATGGTTGCAGTGGTTCACATCCACTGGGATCCTTGGAACGCATCCTGTGCAGATCCTGGGGGAAGCACTGTAGTGTAAGATTCCATTTCAGACTCTGATTGTTAAGATGATCCTGGGATGATTGTTCCCTGTCACAACGGAATTGTTATTTTAAATCTGTATATCAGATTAAAAATCTGAAGATTTATAGTGTTTAAAATATTAGTATATTAATAATTGGTGTCAATTTTTAAATGTAACGTTTTTGAAATTGAATTCCATATTTAAGTTATTGTAAGGTGCATGCTATTTAAGATTATGGGAAGCAGTAGTATAGTGTAATGGTAAGAATAGCAACTTTTGAGCTAGACAGATCTAATTCTGAATGGGTCGCATTGTGTTCCCCCCAAAAAATAATGTTGAAATTCTGACTGGCTACCTGTGAACTTGATTTTATTTGGGAATAGGGTCCTTCCATGTGTAATTGGGTTAATGACTAATTGAGTCATTAGGGTGGGCCCATATCCTATGTAATTGGTGTGTTTATAAGAAACAGACAAACAGTGAAGATGATGTGAAGATAGAAGCAGAGATGGGGTGCTGTAGTTGCAGGTCAAAGACATCCAAGGATTGTATGGCCAGAAACTAGGAAGAAGCAAGGAAGGAAATCTCAAAAAGAGTATGGCCTTTTGAGTTTGGGCTTTTAGCCTCCAGAATTATGAGAGAATACATTTTTCTTCTTCCAAAACATCCAGTATATGGCAGTTTCTTACAGAAGAATTAGGAAACTAATGTAGACACTTTGCAGGTGTTTGATCTTGGACAGTCACATTTTACCACTGAATCTCAGTTTCCTCATTTAGGAAAGACTAAGAACAGTTCTGCCATGGGGTAAACTTTTGGAATATAGTAGCTGGCTTTGTTACTGCTTTTATTTCTTCAAAGACAGTTTATATTTATCTATTACCTAATTCATTGATCATTTCCAACTGTTAGATTGTAATTTACTAATTGGAGTAGAATTAAAACTTTGCCACTTCAATTCTGTAATTTTACAGAAACATCATAGAATTCAAACGACTCCTAGAATTTCTTGAGACTATAAAGGCTTAAACCTTTTTTTTTTTTTTTTTTTTTTTTTTGTAGCTCTAAGTTTAGAGCTGAGTTTCTGATGACTTTTTGGGCAAATCTATTTTTGAGGGGGGTGATCTGGAGTATTTACGAGTTTTTTTAAAAATTCATTTTTACTGCACTTACCAGGTTCAAAATAGTTCAAATATAGTTATTATTTTTCCATTAGTCCCTATATCTGATGACCAAACTAGTTATTGGCTGTGTGTATAAACTAATATATATTAATTTTTTCATTTATATGTATAAACTAAATATATAACTAAATAACTATATAAATAATAACTATAAAGTTATTACTGCTTTTAGAGCAGTTAGGTTACTCCTGGTATTGTCCTGCTTATCCATATTTTGAGGAAGGTACATTTTTTTCTACTCGATGCCCTGTGTGTTTAATTAAAAGGAAAGATTTTAAATACTTTCAGAAATGTTGTTCATTACCCCAGGATACCCTGCTTCCTTATTGTGTCCCCATACTACTTCTCACCCTCAAATTCCATTCTCACCTTTTCTTTAACCAGGGCGACCTGCATTATATAAATTTCTTCATTGCCAATGACAGTAATCTGTGGAAAATTTAGTAAATGCCTCATTTTTGAATCTTGAGTAGGAAACCATATAATTTATGTCAGTTCCTGAGGCAAAAGCATGGACAGTTACTTCACTCTTGCAGCCTTCTCTTTTTTCCTGAGATTTCTCAGTGATAAGAGAAATGTACAGCTCCATCATATCAGTTACACCAATATGACTCATAACACTAGTTTTTATTTTTAGTCACCTGGAGCAGGGTTAATGTAACTCTCTTCCTAGCCCTTGTTTCTATGTTTCCTACATGAGTTTTTGCTCTTGGCATTATCAGTATCCACTCAAAAGGATGCTACTTCCTGAACTTTACCCTGCTCCCATTACCAGGAATTCTGTTTGCTTTTGTGCTTTATTACTAGGTGAGGACTGAAATGACTTTTCCCACAGCTCTGTGTATTTTGTCACCTGCACTAGAAAGTCATGCTACTCTACCTTGTAGTGGTTTAAAATGGCAAATTCTTTAGTTTCTAGTCTACAGTCTTTTTCCTGAGACTTAATTTTTTCCTGTTTGACAGCCAGTGGTTTTTATAAATCTGCACTGTAAAAAACAAACAAAAAAACCCTAATTGATTCTCAGTTCTTTTCTCTAATACAGAACTTTAGTTGAAGTCCTAAATTATGTACCTTTTGGGTCTATTTATGTGCTAAGCTCACAATCAGGGATGTGGTCCTTTTTATTTTATGGGCTCCTTGGAGATAAGATCTGTTCAGCAGCTTTCCTGAAATAACTGGTTGACTACTAGACTAAATTTGGTTTCCATGGTTTTTGCAATCTTTTCTTTATCAAAGCATCTATTCCATTTTAATAGACTGTTTTGTCTATTAGTTGGCTGAGCTCCAGGAAGTCAGGTGGTAGGCCAATTCCTCATTGCCACATATCAACACTCATTAAACATTAGGTGAATGAATGATTATATCTTGTTGAGGCATTCTAAAACAAAAGAAAGTCCCATTTCTTAGTCTCTTGTAATCTGTTTTATGCAAATATTTCATTGTTATACTCCAAAAATCTCTCTAGTTCTTTATTTCCTGTAGGACATTTTATACTCAGGATTACTTAGCTTTTAGAGAATTTGTCGAGTAGCAATAACCAATTCTGGCCAGGTTAGACAGAGTAGCAGTTTATTAAAGGGAAGTTGGGTAGCTCTTACACAAAATGGGAAGGCTAGAGAATCAGATTTGGAGATGAGTATAAATTAAGGGAGGTTTGAAAGCACAGTTTGGTTCCAATGCCACAGCTGCTGATTTACCTCTTTTAGACCACCACTGGGGCAGCTGCTTTAATCACACCCACTCTTGTATTTGCTTCAGGAGTCAGTGATTTTTGTGGGAGTGTTTCCTCAGTCTAGATCCTGTGCCTTTGTATTAGCTACCATGGGCTTTAAGAGAGGAAAAATCTATTTCTTCCTTTGACCTCTGAAGTGGAATATAGAGGCCTGTGCCCCCTGCAAAATTCTCACTGTTGAGAATGTCACAGTAGTTAGAAGAGTGTTTGGATGCAAGACAGCTTAATAAGAACAACAAAACAAAAATCACAATTATCTACCAAAACTTCATTCTCATAATCTGAAAGTCCTGAGTGTGTCAGAATTATTCCAGTGTGTGGGAGGGCATGCTATGTTTGAAAATGCATAGGTTTTGGAGATGGGCCTGTTTCAAACTCTTGCTCAGATAATTCTGAGCAATTGATTTTGGGAAAATTACTAGACCTTTCTAAATGACAGTTTCTCTCTCTCTCTCTCTCTCTCTCTGTATGTATGTATGTACATGAGCACTGGGCATTGAACCTAGGGCCTTGTGCATATTAACACATACTCTAGTAATGAGCTCCACTTCCAGTCCAGGCCTAGTTTAAAATAAGGACAATAAAAGCAAATTTTACAGGGCTATTATACTTTTTAAATGAGATCACATGTATAAAATGCTTATAATGCCTGATAGTACACATTTGGTAACAGTAATCAATATGACATTTTATATCATTATGGCTTCAGTTTACCTTCTTAACCTTGCCTCAGTAGTCTTCCTCGTATCCACAAATTCAAAATGATTATGTTCATTTTCATTAAAATGTACCTTCTTCATTTTTTACCTTCTTCTCTAATGCTCCTCTTTGTTTTCTTCCTTCTATTTTTATGTTTTATGGCTTTGTTCAAATCTTTTTTTTTGTCAGTAAGAAAGTACTGGTCCGGGGCTGGAGCCATACGTAGCTCAGTG
Organism: Aplodontia rufa; assembly: GCA_004027875.1. Classification (NCBI taxonomy): domain Eukaryota; kingdom Metazoa; phylum Chordata; class Mammalia; order Rodentia; family Aplodontiidae; genus Aplodontia; species Aplodontia rufa. Next base: position 62,415 of record PVKS010001656.1, read on the forward strand.
GTTGGAGGGCTTGCCTGGCATGCGTGAGGACCGAGATTTGAACCCCAGCATCACACACAACTGTCAGAGAAACAAAGACCAGATGAAAAATAAATAAAATTGATTCTTTTCTATGACATCCAGTTAGGGGTTTTCTTTTTTCTTTTTTCTTTTTGGTATTCATGTGTTATCTTAGATAAAGTAGTCTGCTAGCCGGCAAAGGGAACTGACTTCTTGAGAAAGAGCAGTTTAGTAGTAGAAACATTGAGCTTGAATTCAGAAATTTTTGGTTTTAGCCTAGTATCAGCCTGCTACTCATGTAACCTTGGGCAGGTTTCTAAATGTGTTCTTTTTATGTAAAATGGAGATAACACCATAGGATTTTGGTGAGGATCAATGAAACCTGTGTATGAAAAAAAGCTGTTAAATTGTATTGAGGAAGTATGAAGTATGATTGCTTTTTTATTTGTCTTGTACCTTCTACCTTGCCTTGCACATAGTATTTTTTTTTTAAGGAGAGAATTTATTTTTTATTCTTCCTCCACTTAGTTGTGTATGAGGTGCTGGTGATTGAGCTTGGGTCCTTGCACATGCCAAGCAAGCGTTCTACCACTGAGCCACTGCACCAGCCAATTAATAATGATGATTTTTGTTTTTTTAAGGCTTTCTCTTCAGATTTTCCAGGGGTCAAAAGACATGTAATTTTTAATATATTTTTAAAGTTATAAATAAACAGGTCATGATGAATATATTATAGCCATCTTTTTATTTTGTTCAAGTATAATTTAATATGTAATTAGTTCTAATAAAATGTCCAGTTTTTCCTATACTGTAGTATAATTTATTAGATTTCAAATTCTGTCAAATTATTTTTGTTCAGTTAAATAAACAATATATCTTCTTACTTAATCATAACTGATGACCTCTTTCAAACTTAAAGAGTGATTTGAGGTTTCTATTCAAAAGCATACAGTATGGGAATAGGCCCAGCTGGCAACTTTTGAAAATTTAAAAGGAGGGAGAAAATGTGTGGAGATTTAAAAATGTAGTTTTTTCTTCTATATGATATCTTTTCTTTCATCTCTTTTAGCATCATAAAATTTGGTGTTTAAGTGGAATAGTGTGCATAAATAGGTCCTGTATACAAAGTTGTGTCCTAACGAGTCTAGTAAAAATTACATATATGCTGTGTCTTTCATTTAGAAGACTTGTGTTTTTAGATTATTTTCATTATATACCTACCTTTTCTTAGATATTTGTATTGAAAAAATTTTTTTTCTAAAAAAATTCCAGTACACGAATACATTTTGATGAAAAACATTCTATAGGAGATTATATCAGAATTGGAAAAAACCAGGTTTTATTAAATAATTGTGTGGGTTTTAGAAATCAGATGTTGTAATTATGTGCTGGTTCTATTTTCTAGATATAGATTTTTAACTAAACTTCCTTTTTCAATTATGAAGAGAAATTGAATATTTAGATGTAAAGCTTATATTCTTGGTTTCTTTCAGAAATAGAAATTGGTTGTTTTTTAAAATATTAATGTACAGATAATTAGGGCTATTTATCATAAAATTCTTATTTATCAGGAGGATGAGAAGACAAGGCCACAGACTGAAATAAAATTTGCAAATGACTATCTAGTAAAGGACAGTTACTCACAATATACAAAGTACACTTAATAAGAAAATGAACAGACTGATAAAGAAGACACAAGACTTGGATAGACATCTTACCAAAAAAGATCTACAGGGCCTTAATCAGCTAGGGCTGCTTTACCAAAATTCTATAGATGGGGTGACTTAAACAACAGTCATTTTCTTCCAGTTCTGAACACTAGACAGTCTAAGATCAAGGTGCTGGTAGATTCAGTTCCTTATGAGAACCTCTGCTTGTCTGCAGGTGGCTGCCTTCTTGCTTTGTTCTCAAAGTTTTGGTCTCATAAGGATACAATCCTGTTGGGGAGTCCTACGCTGTTTAACTCATCTAAAACAAATTACCTCCCAAAGCCCCACCTCCAGATGCTGTCACAGTCACACGTGGGTTAGGACTTCAACGTGTAATTTTTAGAACAAGCACAGTCTTGTAACCTGCAGATGGCAAAGTAAGCATTTGAAAGATGCTCAGCATCACGATTTCATTAGGGAACAGCACATGAAAACAGCAATGAGATATCATCACTTGCCTAGTAGAAGGTGAAGATCTTGCTTTCCAGGCTGTGAAGCAAGAGGAACTTCCTCATTCATTAATGGTTGGCATGCAAAATAGTGTAACTACTTTGGAAGATGGTTTAATAATTTCTTGGAAAAGTAAGCATACTCTTACTGTGTTCCAGAAGTTACACAGATGAATTGAAAAGCTTATGTTGATGCAAAAAACTTGTACACAGATATTCATAGCAGTTTATTCCTTATTCTCATAAGGAACTGAATAACTTGGAAGCAACCAAGGTATCCTTTAGTAAGTGAATGGATAACTGAACTGTGGACATCCAGATAAGGAGTGCTAAAAAGAATTTATTTAATAAGTTATGGAAAGACATAAAGGAAACTTAAATCCATATTACTAAGTGAAGAAGCCAGTCTGAAAAGGCTACACACTGTGGCAAAAATATGGAGACATAAAAAGACCAGTGCTTGCAAGGATTTAATGAGGAGGATGAATAGATAACATACAGAGAATGTCCTAGGGCAGTATAACTATTCTGTATGATATTATAATAGTCATGTCATCATATATTTGTCAAAACGTGTAGAATTTACCAATAGTGAACTCTAAAACCATAGACTTTCAGTGATGATAATGTCAGTGTAGGTTCTTTTATTGTAATATGTACCACTTCTGTGGGAGATGTTGATGGTAGGGGAAGTTGTACGTAGCTAGGAGCATCGGGTTTATGGGAACTCTCTGCACGTTCTGTTTAATTTTACTGTGAACCTAATACTACTCTTAAAAAATAAAGTGTGGGAGTTGGAGCAGTGGCTCAGCAGTTATGGCGCTTGCCTGGCATGTGCAGGCATGCACGAGGACGTAGGTGTGAACCCAAGCACCATGTCCGCTGCAATGGAGTGTTGAGCAACGAAGGCCACATGAAAAACTAAATAAAATTGATTCTTTCTCTCTCTCACTGTCCCTCTCTCTTTAAAACAAATAAAGTGTGTTTTCTTATAATGGGAAAGAAAGACCTTCAGTTTAGTTATCAGGCCACATCTTCTGACTTTAGCCTTTATAGTACAATTCAGTTTTGGCTAACTATTTTGAATTGGTATCAGAACCATAGGTTTAAAGGCCTGGTCCTCAGGACTGTCCTTATCCCACCTCTCCTTAAGACTGTCCTCACTTCAGATGCCACCCACATGTATTGGGGAGCAGGGTGGAGGTTCCTGGAAAAGACACAGGGGCGGTCTGGGAGAATTCTAAATATAGAGCTTCTATGCCCTCTCCTTGTATACTCAGGACCCCCGCCTGCCCCCCAGCATCTCTGTGGTTCACCAATCAGAAAGGTCCCTGGCACTTCTGTGCCCAGACTGATTAGGGATGATTGACTATATGCTACAGCCCTGCTCCCCTCTCCAGAGTTTGGACTGAGCCCAAACCTTTAATCACAGGATTGGTCTTTCTGGTGACCAACTGCCATCCTGAATCATTGTTATAAACTCTGGTGTGAATCAAGGGGCTTATGAGTAGCAAGATACTCCAAACACCTGGGAAGTTCCAAGGGTAAAACTGTGCCAAGAACCAGGGACAAACTGAGGAGAATCCAACATCAGGTTTTGAAAAAAAATAGTAGCTAAGGAAAACCTAGTAGTTGTTTTTGTTTGATTAATTTAAAAATGACCATGGAAAGCTGAGGTGACTGAACGTGTTTTAAGATTGAGAGGTTAAGAGGAAAAGCTGATTTTACTGAAGTTAAAGCTAATTATAGTATTTTAGTAGATGAGTTTGTAGCAATTTAAATATTCATGATGCAGTTTTGAATTTTGTACTTATGATTTTATGAATATATTTCTTTTGATAAAAATGAAAAAGGACTTTGGAAAGATCGGTCAGTAGAACAACAGGACACTTATTCCTACTTAATGCTTCACACTGTCTAAATAAACATATGACCTTAAAAACAGTTTATTTTTCCTTTTAATAGCAAGTTATTTCAGAGTGTATTAGGTACCCATTTTTTTCAAGGAAGTGCTTAATTATATTTTTCTCTTGCAGATCGATTATACCGGAATAGAGCCTTCCAGTCCCTGCAATAAATGTTTGTCTCCAGTTGCGACACCTTGTTTTTGTACCATTAACTTCACACTGGAAAAGTCATTTGAGGTCTGTGTTTCCAATTTAAAGTGTGAGAAAACCATGTTTTAAAAAATGTTAATGTTCTTCTAACTTTTTTTCTAGGTTCTTTCTTCTTATAGAGAAAAATAAGTTTAATTTATTGGAATACGTCTTTGAGAAAGATTGTTTTATATGCTTGACTATTGCATTTTGCTGTGTGATGAAATTTATTTGAATGGTTAACTTTAGTACTTTAGATGAAATTTTGGTGTCACTATTCTTTCACTGCAGAATTTTGTAACTGTACAGATTAATTTTGTGTCAAGTTTATATCTGCACTGCATTTGAAAATTGTTTCTCAAATTGCCTTTTAATTGTAAATTAAGTTTTATTTTAGAAAACAAATACAAATTCTCTTATTATTTAATTTGATTATTTTTCTGAGATATGAAGTGTTACCAAAAATGCAGACACTTATGAACATTGTATTGGTCTTTTACGTTTTGATAAATACTTGGAACTCTGTGTGTATGTACGTATATGTGTGTGTGTGTGTGTGTGTGTGTGTGTGTCTTTTGCCACTTTTGGAGACTAAACTATTCCAAAGGGCCTAAAAATTCAGAATGGGCAATGAAAGAGAAATTTGTACTATAATCTACCTGCAAATTGAGCTTTAAAAAATTATCCTTCAGGATGCAAAGCTGCTTTAATACCTGGTAGCATTTTAGATGTTCTATATTTCAAGTTTTCTAAAAGTAGTGATAATTTTAGTATTCCTTGGTAAGATGGTTGCCATCTAGTGGATATAGTTGGTCTTGTGCTGAAATGAAGTACAGGATTATACTGCTTTGAAAACTAAATATGTTATTTCAATAGAAATAACATAAATTCAATATATCCTTTAAAAGTCCAGCCTTTTAATTTCATGGGCAAACTATAAAGATACAGTTACTTTTGCTTATGTCAGAATAGGCAAAATCGAAGAAATAAAACTGGAAATGATTTAGAAGCTCCATTGGTCTCCTCTCCCATTCATAAACATTTTCAGAATTTCTTTTCTACAAAGGTGAACATCCTTAGATTCAGTCTTTTGTAGGTTTTTTGTTCTTAAGCTTTGAATTGGACTAAAAGCCTTTTCACGGAACTTAAAGTAGGTTATTTTTTCTAGTATTCATTGAAAGGATCTCCTTTTCAATTTACAAATTGAATTTACTATATGGATTCTTAATTGAGAATATACCCCCCTTCCCCCAACAAAAGGCGCATTGTTTTTGTGCTGTAATTTAGATACAACATTCTTGCCCAAGTTTAAAGTTGGCTCTGCTAAATATATTAAAAAACAATTTTCTTAATTGTTACCTAGTGACTCACTAAGATACTCTTATTAAATTGTTGTTAATATTGTAAACTATCTTATTGAGAAATTTTATATTTTCATTCAGTCAGAATTTGTTTAGAATGATAATAAATAAAAGTTTGACCATTATCCCTCAGAAAAGCTGATAGTAATTGGGTAAAGACTAGTCTGAATTAGAGAAAATTTTTGACAGAAAGCAGATCACAGAGTACACTAATAGATTCTTTCAGAGTTTTTTTTTAAATGTAAATAGTACTTTTTTGAAGTCTTTAAGGCTAATTTGAATGTTTACTTTTGAATTTTTGTAATATACCTTCTACAACCTTACATACAATTGTACCATTTTAAATTGCTAAAAACTTGTAAGATCTACCTCAGTACTTGTTGTCACAAATTGTAAACTAGTAAAGTCCAAATTACTTAGCTTTTGAAAGCATTTTTTCTCTCCTTCCCTAGGGCAATGTGTTTATGTATTATGGACTGTCTAATTTCTATCAAAATCATCGTCGTTATGTGAAATCTCGAGATGATAGTCAACTAAATGGAGATCCTAGTGCTTTGCTTGTAAGTAAAATGGTGAAATATGAGAGTGTGGTATCTGAAATAATAGCATATGGTAACCATTCAGTTAGAAATGTTGAAGTATTTTATGTTAGGTTGAAGTTAAAGTGTTATTTGTCACTTCTAATTTGTATAGTAAGGGATTTTAGTTACAATATTTTTTTCTTGGAATTTTTATAGGTTAATGACTTCTTATAGCCAGGGGACACATTATTACCTACTATTTCTAGTAATCATTGGAATTTTGGCTGTATTAATCTGTTTGTATTGGAATTTTGATGAACCTAGCATTCTGGATATATTCTGGATGTGTTCTGTTTGGGTTTGTTCATTATTTGTTATGGTAGATAGGGAATATGCAAAAAAAAAAAAAAAAAAAAACCCCTGCTTTTAATTTCTGGGATTATTTTTTAAAATTGAATATACCTGTTGGAAGCCTGAGCTGTAAAATCCGAAAGATAGACTAAAAACTTTGGAGTTTTTGAATGCCAAAAAGCCTTTTGAAACTCCATGGAGCCTTTTGAAAATAGAGATTCAGAATTGTCCAGAAGATATTATATCAGTATCTGCATGGGTGGAGCTCTTAAATATCATTTTTAATAAGCACCCCTTCTGATGCCTAGCCTTTTTTGGGAATCTGTGGACCAGAGAATTGTAGTGGTCCACAGATTGCTTCACTTTCTATAGTAGTGGTTTGTGCCTAAGAATTTTATGTTATTGTTGTCAATGCAGCAAACATTCAGAAGCCCAGAGCAATTTAGGTTCTCTTAGAGTTGCTGAATCTTTTAGAATGCAGTCTAGGACTATATTGTTACCAGAATGGGCCTGGTAAACTTAAAGCTGCCTTACATTATTCTACCTGGTTTTATTGCTAATTTCCAATGTGTGAGATTTAAGAAATACAAATCTATCTAGAGGCTCCTAGGTATGCAAAGGGTTCTGTTATCTCTAATGTTTTGTAATCCATTGTATTCCATTTACTCCATGGAATCCAATTTTAGGACTCAAATCCAGAGATGATGATGTACTTGGAGACATACCAAGTTCCCAGACTTTTCTGAATTTGTTGTTTGATATTATAAATTGGTTGTGTTCAAAGACTCAGAAATGATGGTTGGTTTAAAATTTATTTTATAATTTTTCTTTTTTGTAATGATTTAGATACACACTATCCTGTCCTCACTGAGGGAAAAGGAAGCTGAAACTGATTCTTAAAAACCTCGAGCAAATATTTTAGACTAGGAATTGATGAACTTTTTCTGTGAAGGGCAATGTAGTAAATATTTTTGGCTTCATAGGTCATGTGATTTCTGTCACATCTATTTAGCTCTGCCATTGTAGAATGAAAGCAGCTATAGACAATACGTAAATGAGTGGATATAACTATATTCCAATAAAATGATATTTTTAAAAACAAGTGGTGGGCTGGATTTTTTTTGATCTTTGGACTAGAACAAAAAATAAGATTTTAAGAGCTAAAGGCTTTAAAAAATCTTAACTGATTTTAAAAGTAGACAGATTGAAGTCCAAGTTGCTTGACATTTTGTGTAGGCTCTTTACAATCTGACTCAATCTATCATACCAGTTTTCCTAAATTATCTTTACTATATCTTTGATCTGGCTGCCCTGGGCCATGTTTATTATTCCTTAACCATGCCGATGGCATGAGTAATCTGCTTCTCTTACCATTTATCATTTCATTTGCCTAGAATGGTGTTTTTACACTTATCCTTGAAGGACTGCCCATTTCATGGTCTACTCTTCTCCTAAGTGCCCACTGATACAAAATAACTTCTTTCCATATTTACCTATTGATACCCTGATCCATAACATCACTTTTTGCTTTGATTAAATGTCTACCATGTCATCCAGTGTTGCCCATCCTTTCCAGGCCATTCTTCAAAAAGCACCTATAGTGATTTTTTTTTAATGTAAATATCATTTCCTTCCTTAAAGTCTTATAAATGGTTTATTAGCACTTGGAGTAAAATCTTGGTTAATTTGAGCAGTGCATAATCCTCCAGTATCATCATATAATATTTTCTGTCTTTGCAAACTAGTTACATGCACCTTTATCTCCTCAGAAATATCAAGTTCCTTTTTAAGGGTGTTTTGTTTTCTGTACTTCAACCCTTCTGCCTGTTCTTCAAATTGCTGGTGCCCATTATTTTAGGTGTTACTTTATATGCTACTTCCTCCAGAAACAAGCTTTTCTTTCTAAAGTAACTCCTCCTACTCTATCCTAATTAGTCACATAGTATGTTCATAATACTTCTTATAATTTGTAATCATAAATTTACTTCCTCACTGTCTTTCTAACTAGACTGTAAAGTCATAAGAATAGGAAAAACTTTCTTTACACGCTGTGTACCAAACACCTGGGTCGAGCTTAGTGCATGGAAAGCATTAAATAAATATTGAATGAGAACAGGCATCATTATTGTTTGTGGCTTTTATTTTGTATTATACTTGATTATGTATGGATATGTTTTCTCTGTTGCATTATGAGTTGTTTAAAAGCAGGATTTTTGATTTTTCTGTTCTAGCACCTAGCCTAATCCCATATATCTGATATATGGTACATATTAGGTATTCATTAAATAGTTTTCCTAATCCAGTTAATGCAGTTCCTATCATTTCTTAGCTCAGTGCCTAACACATAGGCAGTAAATATTATTTTCCTTTCTGTTAAAATTTTCTAAGAATTTAGTGACTAAAATACACTTGCCCTACTGTGACTTTATTTAATATTTAATAACCTGTTAAAATCATAGTTTTCATCAAAACATTCAGAAAGTAGTAAGCCAGTTATACATGTTATCTGTGTTCATGGTCTTGGAGTACTAGCTTTATCAATAGATGACCTAGGGACCAAAAGACTGAGAAGTCAAATATTGAAGAAACCTTATGAAATCCCTGCCACATGTTTCCTTCTGCCTTTTCCACTCACATAGTGCTTTTATGAGTGTAGACATAGAGAATGCAGATACAAGTCAAGGTTGTTCAGTAATGGATTAGCTCTAAGAGTTCTAATTAGGGTCTAGTTAGTTTCAAATTGAGATTATCTTGGTGTGTTACATGTTTTGAGACACGGATTAACGTTTCTTGAGAGTCCCAGAACAACTGAGGCATTTGCCTAATCTCAGACTTAGTTTAATTCTGTAGTTGCCATATCTCCTTGAGATATTCATTAGGGACTAAGTGAGAATCCAATCTGGAGGACAGGCAAATGTTCTGTCTTGCCAGCATTTTCATTTTTCTTATACTTGGATGCACAATTTACAGATCAGTGTGATCTTGGAATCTCCATTAAACTACTTCCCTCCCTCCTTTCCTCCTTTCTTTCTTGTGTTAGACATTGTATTTAATCCCAAAATTCTAAAATTTGAAGTTATTTAGTTGGACATAATTTATTTTATAAGTGAAACTTTGTTTAATCGAAAAACTTGTCCAAGAAACTAGAACCTCTATTCCCTTTGTTTCTAGTTTAAGATTGTCTTTATTATATCCCAACTGGATTGACAATAGACCATTTCTTAATCTTTTCCTTCAGGCAGAAAACTTGATGGTTATAGTTTCTGTGTTACGGAAATTTTAAAAACACTAATTTGATACATGAATATATAATAATATATGCCAGTAAAAGGGTCATTAAAAAGATAGTATGGATACATTTAAGTCTTTTAAGTGTGGTGTTATTTATAACCTGTTTCATTTCAGACTCATTGTATATATATTACAAGTGAGAAACATGCAGAGATTGAATTTTTAATCAGTAACTAGGGGTAGCTCATTTCTTCCAGAGGCATAGGTGTTAATTTTTCTCTTCTTTTCCTTCTAAAAACTAGAATCCCAGTAAGGAATGTGAGCCTTATCGAAGAAACGAAGACAAACCAATTGCTCCTTGTGGAGCTATTGCCAACAGCATGTTTAATGGTATGAAATAGGTACAAATATAGGTGTAGATAGAGACATATATAATTAGGACAGTTTGTATAACCTTGTTACCGATTTGCTGGCTTAGTAAATATTGAAAATTCCATTTTAAGATAAATACTCAATTAGATCTTTTTTAAAGAGAGAAGAGAAAAATCAGTTTTCTTTTTAATTTATTTTTTCTTCTGGCTTTAGTTTTACTGACTCTTAGTTGTGTATGGTGCTTGGATTTGAACCTGGTTCCTTGTGCTTGCCGGGCAAGTGCTCTAACTGCTGAGCCACCACTGCTCCAGCTGCTCAGTTAGGAGTTTATAATGCTATGTGACTTCCTTTTGAGCACTTTTATACGTAAGACTGGATTTCTTTCTTTAAGAAAAAAACAGATATTTTTCTATTCTTCCTATTTCATATAAGAGCCAAGCTGTCATCCCACTGACTTTATTTATTCCATTAAAAGGGTGCCATAGTTTATCATTTAGAATGGCACTGTCTGATAGAAATGTAATGTGAATCTTAAATATGGGCCATGTCGGTAATTTTAAATTTTCTAGTAGTCACATTGGCATGCCTGGGAGGCTGAGGCAGGAGGATTGGAAGATCAAAGCCAATCTCAGCAACTTAGCAAGACCCTATCTAAAAATGAAAATGGGCTGGTGGTATAGCTCAGTGGTTAAGTGCCCCTGGGTTCAATTCTTGGTACCAAAAAAGAGAAAATCCTCCACTGTAACAAGTGAAATTAATTTTAATAATATGTATTATTTAACCCTATATGCGCATGTTATCATTTTAGCATGTGATAATATGTAAAAGTTGAGATATTGTATATTGTGTGTATTTTTACTAAGTACCTGATATCTGATCTGCATTATATACATTATATATTTGCTGAATATTCAGGTACCGTATTTTAAGGATTCTATAGCAATGTGTGCCTAATGGTTACCACATACAGATAGGAGAAATAGGTAAGCCAGGAGTATGAGGAATGTGTTATTGAAAGGCAGAGAGGAACATTTCCTTGCAGTATTATTTGGGCTAATATTAAAACACTTGATCTTATCACATATCAGCTAGCCATTTAAGAAAGTGACTTAGATCTGTATTGAGGAAAGAAGTACATCGGGAATTTTAAAGTTGCTATAGTTAATTCACATCTGAATAACAAGTAAATGTGAATCCTATGTCTTCTCTGTTACACCCACATTTGGAAGCAAATACCAGATCCTCACTTGTTTTAAATAAAACAAGTGCTATGGATTTTGAGTGCTATGAATTTTTAGTAGATGTTAGTAATATTTTCCTTTTCTTACATGTAGATACATTAACATTGTTTCTGGTCGCCAATGAATCTGATCCTACACCTATGCCCATTCCTTTGAAAAGGAAAGGTATTGCATGGTGGACAGATAAAACTGTGAAATTCAGAAATCCTCCTGGAACAGCAAGCCTGGAGGAACGATTCAAAGGTAAAGCATTACTGTTGTCCCCTTTTAAAAAAAGCATAAACTAGGAGTTTTAATGAAATCCTTAAATTTCCTATCTTTAGTATATTTTAAAAGTTTATGCTTAAAAAAAACCTTTTTTTTCAACTTCATACCAATTTAGGTAACTGTTCTTGAGTACTAAAATTCTAAAGGAAATGTATTATTTAAATCATGAATACAATTTCTGTGGTGTTTTCTTATAAGCATTTCAGCTGTAGTCTTTTAAAACTACGGGAACATTCATTTTAAATAAGCACCAGTTATAATTCAAATTGACTTTTGTTTCGGTGCCTCCTTAATTTCACACTGTAATATTTCTTAACATATTTTTGCATTAAGTAATCTGTTATTTGTATGTATTCAATATGCTTTTTGTATTGTTTTAATTGATAACCAAGTCTTGGTAATTTTTTGTTGTTACAGGAGGAATTGATTTCTATTTAGATTTTAAGATTTAGAATAAGAATATATTTATACCTTTGAAAAGGAGAAAAATATTCAGATTATATACTACACATCTTTGTTTTAGATATGTATTACACATTTGAATATTAATACAATAGAATATGTTGTTTTTCCATCCCTCCCCCAATTCTCTTTAAGATACAACAAATCCAGTAAACTGGCTTAAACCAGTATATGAGCTTGATCCTGAAGATGAGGATAATAATGGATTCATAAATGAGGATTTTATTGTTTGGATGCGTACTGCAGCATTACCCACTTTTCGTAAGTTGTATCGTCTTATAGAACGGAAAAATGATTTACATCCAACATTACCAGCTGGACGATACTATTTGAATATCACATACAGTATCCTTTTTTGGTTATGTATACAAATCCATAGAACATGAATCTAATGCAGTCTAATCTGTTTTATATCATTTTACTTTGTGGTTAGTTTTGATTTCTTCATTTTTATAGGTATGTATATATATGGAGAATACATGTTTTAATTTATATATTCTAGGAAATTCTTAAATTTGTATGTACTTTGTACGAGGGTTTCAAAAATATCACCTGGTAAAATTAAAATGTAGGTGCTTGATTTATTAATAAACTAGATATTTTTATAAGGGAGATTGTAATTGAGATTAAGAAAGGGTAATGAGTGTACCTACTATTAAATAGGTGCTGATGGTGCTGAACTATTTTGATATATATTTTTAGATATTAAAATCAGATATTTGGGGTTGGGGATTTAGCTCAGTGGCAGAGCACTTGTCTAGCACGCGCAAGGCCCCAAGTTTGGTCCTCAGCCCTGAAAAAAAAAATCAGATGTTTACTCATATCAAATAATAATTTTTGATCTGTTCACAGTATCAAAATGCTTTTATCATTAGCTGTATTGTTCTACATTAATAACTTAGGTTCACTTTCAGTGCTGATAAATATTTAATCCATTCTTACTATATGTCAACACTATATTCAGTACTTTCCATGAGTTCTTTAATTCAAGCAGTGACATTATGAGTTTGCTATCATCTCAATGTTATAGACAAGAATATGGGAATTAGAGCATTTAAATAGTTGGTTTGAGGTCATAGAGGTAGTAATTAGAAGAGCTAGGGTTCATAACCAGGGTATTGTCTCCAAAGGCCATGACTTTTAACCATCAGCCACAACCATATGCTACATCCCTAGTTAGTTTACCCAGATAGTAGGTCAACATGTCTGCCGGGATGCAAAGTCTTTTTCAGAGGGGAGAATATTGGGCACTTCCTTTTATTCTAAACAAAACCCTTGACATTGTTTAATCTTAAGCTAGTTGTTTATATATACCATGAATGGAAAGATTCCTAGGTATTAGCATTTTAAATATTTGTTGATATTTGCATTTTTAATTTTTCATAGTCTAAATGAGCTGTACATATGTAGTTTTGGTGTCGAATGGATTAGTAAATGATTGAATTATAACAGTTTAAAAAATAAGGATTGATTTTGGATTCTATACTCTGCTAAACCAGAATACACAACTAAATATAACTCTGAGAGTGACTGAGAGAAAGTGACTGAGTTTTTGAAACTGGGCTTTCATAGGAACAGTTTTGGACACAGACCCAATTCAAGTGTTGGTAGGAAGAATGTTATTCTGAGGGGGTAACCAAAATGGCTAGGTCTGTCACAACATCTAAAAGATCTAGTTAAGAGTAAGGGTAAATTCTAATGTGTAGCCTGAGCCATGCAGTAAAGGAAAGTCTCTGGAGAACAGGAAATTTTTAGTTGACAGAAAATTTGCATTCAGGATGTGAGCAGCCAGGTGCCAAACACTGTCAGGAAGAATGCAGAGTTCTCATACATTGACAAGACAGGAATTTGAACCTGCAAAACATCAGGGGTTCATTATCAAAATGAGGTGGTATAAGATGGGACATAGATATTAGAATTAACGCAGAAGCCCATCTTTTTAGAATTGGTATACACACAGAGAAGTTTTCATGGGTGATTGGATATTATAACCAGTTCCTGAGTTACTGGTTTTAGGTTCAGCTTTTAAAATCATTCCTGCTTCCCGTTAGGAGTGATTTAAGAAATTAGTAGATCTGAGCCTGCCATTTGGAGTTCAAGGACTCTATTTCTGTGGTTGGAGTGTGGAAGAAACTATAGGAACAGTTGGGGCCTAACACTTGATTCAAAAGATGCTTTTGAAGAAGTTGTACATTGGTTAAATAGGGACTTTGCTCTGTCTTCTTTCTTCTGTACCCTAACTCTTGCCAGAATTCTAGAACTGGTCCATGTAGATAATTCATCCAATATACTGGTGTACCCCTTCCTAAATCTACTTCCTTTTTTTTTTTTTAAAGAGAGGGACAGAGAGAAAAAGAGAGAATCAATTTTTAGTTTTTCCCTTGGCGTTTGTTGCCCCAGCACTTTGTTGTGTACATGGTGCTGGGGTTTGAACTCATGTACTTCCTCATGCCAGGCAAGGGCCATAACCATTGAGCAACCACTCCAGGACACCCCCTCTAGTCTTCTTACCAGTTATTTTTTACTTTTACTCTATTTTAGTCATCAACTCTGGTCCCAGTATGAGTTATGTAATTGGTCCCAAATCAATATGTTATAACTTTAGTGCCTTGCTTTTTGACCTTGTGCCCAGAGTTCCCTTTGTCTCCTAACTACATTCTTGTTATATATGCTTTTTGAGCTTACAGAGACTTTCGGTTCCTAGATTCTTTCATTTTCCCTTGGTTTGTCAATTTCCTCTTCTTTGGTGGGCCTCATTGCTGTTCATTTGTAGTAGTATTTCACATTATACCTCTCCTTTGTAATGAGAGCAAAACCATTTGAGAAACTATATAACCCTTAAGCTTGATTATTTTAGTAAAATATTTTGGTTTTTAATGCTAACATTTGATTTGTTTCATCAGCCTTTCAAGCTAATATTTTTTATGATTCAGAACATATGAGTAAGTTACTTATGTATCATATAATTATACAAATGAATCACTAGCAATTAAATGTCAACTTTTAAAATTGTGTTTTAAATATCAAGTGATTAGAGATGGAAAAATCTTCCTATACCTGCTTCAGATTACCCTGTACATTCTTTTGATGGACGAAAACGGATGATCTTGAGCACTGTTTCATGGATGGGAGGAAAAAATCCATTTTTAGGGATTGCTTACATCACTATTGGATCCATCTCTTTCCTTCTGGGAGTTGTACTGCTAGTAATTAATCATAAATATAGAAACAGTAGTAATACTGCTGACATTACCATTTAATTTTATATTCTGAAAACAAATCCTACTGCATGTGCATCAAGGCCAGTCCTATTCAAGCTAAGCTTTCGAATGCTGATGTCTGGTTAGTATGTCATTTTGAAGTTGGCACATAACTGTTTTTTCAAAACATTCTTTGTCCTTTGCTTCTTCCCTATGAATGACTTATGAAAATATATGACGGGTATAAAAATTAGCTATATTGATCATATCAACACTGTAAATGTTAAAATGACATTCTGATGTTTGCTTTTTATTGGGACAGGCCACATGATGCATAGAGCCTTTTTCATGTGAAATGCATCTACTGCTTAATTGTTTATGCTGTGTTGATAATAATTATATTGGCATGTGCTGTATATGTGTGCCTATGGTGTGAAGAAAGGGATTACAAGATGTATGAGTGTAATAACTTGATAACTTTTCAGGTTTCAAAGTTACAGAAAGATGAAGAAAAACAAAATCTAAATAAAACACTTCATCATTTTCATGTGTCGTGTGTAGAGGCTTAAAGTACTATCTTTGTTGAGATGGTTCTTGTATTCAATTTATCTATTACAGTTCTTTGTTAAGCTTAGCTTCCATTTCAGAGGACATGCCTATTAGCCTTGTCTGGCATAGAAATTAATGCTTACTTCTAAAGAGGTCAAATTAAATCCTAGATAGGAGAATTTAAAATTCCTCTTTTCATTTGGTTAAAATGTTGCAGTCAGGAACTCCAACTTGCTTGGAATGTTTATACATATGATCATTTCCCTTGAAGTTTATACTTCATAAGGGAAGAAAGAATATAGGCAAGATGAAAAAACTGGTTGGCAGACCATCATCTTTTGCCTGAACTGTAAATCAGATATAAATGTTCAAGGGAGACTGTTTTCAGTCTCGTGATAGTTAACATTCAGAAAATTACTTCAGCATTGGAAATACCTCAAGTTGTTCTTATTTGGCAGGTAAGTGTTTTGACATAAATACTAATATTCCAGAAAATTTCAAAACCTTAATTTCCTCTGTATTTCATTTAATTTTGCATATAGGTCAAACTTGAATGTGTATACACATTCTTTTTAGTTAAGATACCAATTGGTTTGGTTGGTTTTCCCAACATATACTTTAAAAAGATGTTCTATAAATTTCCTACTTAAATGCTGGGGATTTTGGAGTATGTACATGGTAAATTATAATATATATGGTTGAATTTATTTTATTTTCTACTAACTGGAATTATTTTAATATTCCTCATTGAATAAATGCTGTAATTTGTTTGCTATGGAACTTATTCTTGAAGTGAATGTAAACTTATTTTTCCACATGCATGAAAATGTATGTATTAATCAGAGATGACTTAATTGCATTGAAATTGCTTTTTTTAAGAAACTAAAATAACTCATGTTTATGTAGAAGAATGCCTGTTCAGAGTTTGCCATGATTTCCTTCAATTATATTTGAAATCAGAAGGTCTGAATAATATATCAGTTTTGATTAATATATGCTTTTTTAAAAAAAATAATGTAATGGTTAATAGTAGAAATGTGCCACACTTAAGCTTTTGTATAACATGAAATTCAGTTAAAAGAACTTGTAATTCGTAATGACTTTTTAACTTATAAAAATATTACTTGCATAAGTTACTTAATGTATGGTTATCCTAAAATTTTTGAGTGCATAGGGTATTCTTTATCTAAAAATATTCTTTACTTTGTCAGTCCTTCAGAATGCTTTTTATTCTGAAAATTGTCCCTCTTGCATGTGGCAGTTTATTTCGTGGCCTACATCATGGGTGGAGGGAGGTTTCTTCAGTCTTTTCAGATTGAGTCTGTGCTGTTTAAGGAGGACTACTATCCTGTGTCTCTTTTACTGACTAGGGGACCAAAGGGGTCGCTAAAGAAAAGTTGAAGAACCTTTCCAACATTTTGACATCTGTAGAGAAGATGGACTCTTAAAATATAATTGGAGTTTTATTTATCTTACAACTGCATTGGTGATCTAAATTCTTCCCTGTCTCCTGCCATTTGAGCTCTTAAGGGATTCCTATTGCTAAATATGAAGACTATGGAACATTCATTTGATGTGTTCAAAGCATGAGGGGAGGGAGAACATTTCTTTCTTATAGGCTTTATACTTACATTTTGGAAATTTTGATGTCATATTCAAATTTCAAAGAATCTTACACATTTTAAGGTAACTAGATTAAGTGAAGGCTTGGAAAAATGCATTAATTTGCAGGAAGCATTTTGACATGAAAAAATTCCCAATTGGAGGAATTATTCAGTAAGAAAAACTTAAGAAATTTCATTGAAATCATAAGGCAGTTTAAGAATAAACTGGAAAAAAATAACTGTACTATCTAATAGAAAATCAGAATCATTCAAACAAGAGAAGAATCAAGTGAATATTGTTTACTGGATACTGACAAGAGTTTGTTTGTAACTTTGATCATGTTAAAAATAACATTCTGTTAGTATGTTCTGTATTAATAAAAATGAACAAAACTAATTTTGCTATGTTCAAGTGTCTTGCTAAAATAAAAATGTTCCAGTGTTGTTTCTGATGTTTAGTCAGTGAGTCTAGATTTTAACTTACTGCCTAGATTTGATAAAATGTTCATTGTTAAATTATTATGTTTGTATTTATTAATCACTGACAACATACATTGCAAGATTGATTTGTATTGCTAAGGAAAATTTGTTCTTACTGGGAAGTGGTCAGATTATTATCTGATTATGGACAGGCTGGCTAATTTTGGTATTACATCAGGGGAATGTCTGGTATACTGAGAGACAGGGATGATCAAAATAATGGAGCAGGGCACACAGGAAATGAAAAGCCTTCTAAAGAGGAGCAGCTGAGAAGTAGGGTTAACAAATTCTGTTCAGCTTCTTGCCTCCTGTCTTAGAATTATTACATGGCGCTTCTTGATTAAGTTACAACATTTTGTTCTTTGTGAACATGGCAATTTTGAGGGGACGTTGAAGGGAGTAAATGTGCTACTGTTAAAAGATTTTTGATGCATAAATATCTGTTGTAGAGTTTGGATAATCTAGTAAAGTGTTTAAAACTCCTTTTTAGCTTGTGCATCATTTGGCAAACAAAAATCACATTTCTCTTAATGTCATTTGAAATTTCAAGTAAATCAGACCATGATGATCTTATTAGTTTTTATCTTTAAAATTTGTTATTGTGCATATGTTTTAAAAAAATCAAATAGTAAGTTCTGAGTTTCATGAGAAACAATTGTTCCTGTCAGAACTTTCCTTTCCCCTACAATCACTTTGTGATTGTTTTTTTGTTATTTATCTCAGTTTAGCTAAATGACATGCCTGTTTGACTGTTGATTTTAAGTTTTAGATATTTTTATCATCTTGATAATGTTATGTGACTTAGCTGTTTACACTACATTCTCCTGTTATATAGTTACATCTTAATATTTGGTAAATGCATTTGCTGTTAATTATGACTATAAAAATAATGTATACTGTAGATTACATAATGTATGCTCTGATTACATTTTTCTTTACGTAATTTTATTTTTCCTGAAATTACTACCTACGTCATTTTTAACATATAACTTTCTGTAAGCTTGTCATAAAGTTTTTCCAACTTCTGTGTCATGTATATACTATGTTCCCATCAATAATTCTTTTTTTTTTTTTTAAGAGGGACAGAGAGAGAGAGAGACAGAATCAATTTTATTTTAGTTTTTCATGTGGCCTTCGTTGCTCTGAAACTTTGCTGTGTATGTGGTGCTGGGGTTTGAACCCGCGTACTTGCGCATGCCAGGCAAGCGCTGTAACCGCTGAGCCACCGCTGCAGCCCCCCATCAATAATTCTTAAGGGTTTATGTACTCACAAAACAGATTTTGTCCTGGTTTTTATTAGAGAGGTCTGCAGTTGTCCTCCTGTGTCAGTCTGTACTGTTTGCTCTCTGGCCTGCTTTCTAGTTACATTATCTCATGATCTCCCTTTGTCACCCTTGTGTGTTCTGTCTCTTTCTTACTTGTCTACTAGAGCATGTTCTAAAACATATATAGCTGCCTTAAAAATTGTTTATGAAAGGTAAATTTTCTGAGTCCTCACATGTCTAAAATGCCTTTATTCTACCCTCACATTTCATTGATCGTTCGGCTACACATTCAGCTTTAGGTTAAAATAATTTTCCTTCATAGATTTGAAGGCATTGCTCTTCTTTTTTAGCTTCCATTTGCTTTTGCAAAATCTAATCTTACTTTAGTTCGATTTTGTATTTTTCCCTCTGGTTGCTTGGACACTATTGGCTGTTTTCCTTGTAGAATTGTCCAATTTGACCTTTCAACATTATACTCCTTTCAAATTTGTAATATATACTTTAAAAGTATGTTAATTTCTAAGACTTCTTTCACTTGTACTGTTTCTAAAATGTTCTGATCTTAGTTCATGGATTTTATTTTTCTGAGGATATAAATGGGGACATATGTATTATATCTTTTGTTTCCTACTTTGTTAGCACCAAAAATTTTTCTTGTTGCTTGCAGTTTTTAATTTTTTTCTCTTGTTTGTGTATACAATTTTCCCTCATATTTCTGGATAGTTGTGACAATCTGTTAGGCCATAAAAGACTATTTAAAAGCTCTGTTTGTGGGTAGGCTTGAGTAGCGATAAGTTTCGCTGGCACAGGTCAACTCTGCACAATATTGTTACACTGTTCATGATTTAAAGTTCAAATAAGTAATAAATAATTGACAGATCAGCATTCATAGGTAGACCAATTTTGAGAAGGTTATATTGGGGACAAGCATGGTAATGACCAATTGAAAAAGTACACAACAGAAAGGTCAAATCTCTAAGATCTCTACTTTACTCCACTCAGCCACACAAATATGATCTCTAACAACCAGTGCTGTCTCCACTAGTAGAAGAATGGAGTTTTTGTTTGTTTGTTTTTTGTTTTTTGTTTTTATATCAGAGATTGAACCCAGGGGTGGTTAACTACTAAGCTATATCCCTAGCTCTTTATTCTTTTGAGACAGTTTTTTTTTTTAAATTTTATTAAGGAGTTGTACAATCATAAATGCATATAAAGTGACAATATGATATGCATTTGGTCCTAAACCATAGTTTCCCCCAGATTGCCCCCACTCCAGTCTCTTGATTCTTCTAAATTACACCCCTATAAGATATATGTATATTTGTAAATTTTCCAGAAGTAATGATTGCCCAAGTATCGTTTGACTTTGACTTCTCAGGGGTGTAAAGAGTATGCTACATTATTGATTGTTGAGACAGGGTCTTGCCAAGTTTCTTAGGGCCTGAGAAAGTTGCTGAGACTGGATTGAACTTGTGATCCTTCTGCCTCAGTCTCTAGAGTTGCTGGGATTGTAGGCACTGTGCCTGGCTACACTTTTATTCATTTATTATTTTTTGTTTGTTACCAGGGAGTGAACCCAGAGGCACTCAACCACTGAGCCACAACCCCTCCCTCTTTCAATTTTATTATTTTGGGATCATCTCTAAATTGCTAAGGTCCTCACTAAATTGCCGAGGCTGGCTTTGAATTTATGATCCTCCTGCCTCAGCCTCCCGAGCCACTGGGATTACAGGCATGTGCCACCACACCTGGCAAAGAACAGAGAATTTATCTGGAGGAATTAATGGTAGACTATTAGGTAGAAGGAATGGGCAAGAGACAGAAAAAGGAGAATATGTGTCAAGTACTAATTGGGAGGTTGAGTGGAGGACAGGAAAGAAGCAGAATTAAAAGCATAAAGAAAACAGATCCTCCCTCAACCTACTTTCTTCCGCAATAGACTAGAGGACTCTTCCCTACAGAAACTAAACAACCCCAGAGAAAAAGAAGGTACTTCTTATTTGGCTTTCTTGCTCATCCCCTTTTATATATATATATATATATATATAATCAACTAAAGTTGATTCTTTCTCTCACCGTCCTTCTAAAAAAAATAAATTTTATATACGTATTTTTTTTCTAGAAGGACGGTGAGAGAAATCAACTTTAGTTTTTCATGTGGAGTTTGTTGCTCCAACACTTGGTTGTGTATATGGTGCTGGGGTTCAAACCTGCATCCTTGTGCATGCCAGGCAAGCACTAATTGCTGAGCCATCACTCCAGCCCCTATACCATCTTTTTGCTGATGATTTTAAACTTTCCCTGTAGAGTGTTCTAAGTCCTAGTAATTTTTTGTCCAGCCTTACATTATTACTAGAGTGATCTTAAAATTGTAAGTTTGCTGTTTATTTCAATGACTCCAAGACACCTTCCAGTACAATTTAAATTTATCAATGAAATCAGTCTTTTTGCCCACACCTGTAACCCCAGCAGCTCAGGAGGTGGAGGCAGGAGGATCACAAGTTCAAATCCAACCTCAGCAGCTTAGCAAGGTCCTAAGCAGTTCAGTGAGACCCTGTCTCAAGATTAAAAAAAAAAAAAAGGACTGGGGATGTGCCTCAGTGGTTGAGTGCCGCGGGTTCTGGTACCAAAAGAAAAAAAAATCAGTCTCTTACTGTTGCCACAATTCTCCATTTGTCCTTGTGCCAAAACAAGCTATTTGTAGTTTCTCAAGACAGCTGTTCACCTTTGCAGATGCTGTACCTTCTGCCATCATTTTTCTGTTTTCGTTGTTCCTTATCCAGGTTTTCCTCTCATAATAATAGCTAACATTTACTGAGTTATCTCATTTTGATTTTTATAGCCACCCAGTGATGGTGAATTCTATTATGTTCATTTTAAGGATACAAACATTGAGGTATAAATAGGTTATGTAACTTGCCTTCAGTCAGTTGTGTCACTGTTTTTCTTTTTCCAGTGCTGTGGATAAAACCCAGGGGCTTGGGTATTAATCCTAGGCAGGTGCTCTACCTCTGTGCTACACGCCCAGGCACATTTTCACATCACTATTAAGTGATAGATTCAGTATCTGCCTTCCAACAACTACAACAATACTTTTTGCTCTTTTCACTCCAGCTAGGCCTCTGGTTTTACAATTCCTGTAGTATGCCATGCTTGATTCCAAATCCAGGTTGTTAATCATGTTCTTAAGTCTGAAATGCTTCATTTGTTCTAATTCTAAAGGAGCCTGCTAATATTTTGTCTTCTAAGAACTTTTCTAATGACTACTACCTTCATTAAATTTCCCATAGCAATTTTTGTTGTGCCAGTTACCTGGAGAATCATTTCTGTCTCCAATTCAAATGTACTATTATGTATTATAATCCTAATTAGACTATATGCTCCAGAAAATCAGGGACGTTTTCAAGGATATTTATTTATTTTTAAAGAGGGAGGGAGAGGGAGGGGAAGAATCAATTTTATTTACTTTTCATCTGGTGTGTCTCAAAAACTTAGTTGTACATGTGGTGCTAGAGTTTGAATCCAGGTCCTCGCTTATGCCAGGCAAGTACTCCAACTGCTAAGCCACCACTCCAACCCCTCTTCAGGGATATTTAAAAAACATTCTCCTGAGCATATTGTAAAGCATCACATTAATAATAGATAGCTAATAAATTATTGTTCACCAGAGTGACTCATGCTCATTCATGTTTTATGAAATTATGTGTCATACATAAGGCTTTTAGAGCCAGAATGAAACATCATTGACTTAACCCCTTAATTTTAATAATGAAAAATCTGAGGCTTGCAATTAAATAAGTTATTTATTCAATGTTAAATAATGTCAACTAAGAGACAGCCAATGCTTCCTGATTTCTAAAGGTGATCCATGCAGCTATGTGACAATCAAATAAACTATGGAATTACATTGTAGTGCTATCTCTTATTTTATCTAACAGTATTTTTATACATTAAACTTCACATGAAGCTGTTCTATTTCATTTTGTCAAATTGGAAGTAGATTATTGAGGTTCTAGAATTGCACACAAACATGCACACATTGGGATCACAGACTCTTTCGACTTTTTGTGTTTTATAGATACGATGAGCCAGGATGAAAATCTGGGTTATGTATTTTTTTTTTTTTAAGAAAAGAAAGATTGGGTTAACTGGTTAATTTTGCCATCAGTAATCATAAAATATTTTTCACATCTGATGTCCATCTCACTAAAGTCTTAAACATTATCCCAAATTTTCTATATGTCTATGTAGAATACTGCCAGTTGTTATACTTTTACTAATCTTCTGGAGGCAGTATTTTCAAAAGAGCCATTCTATATTACAAAAGAATAAGGACACAGAAACCCAAACTGATGTTTTGGAAAGGAGCTTATTTTGAAAGGAACATGGTTCAGAGAATAAATTGAATCTGGTAGTAAATTTCAAGTGTGTCTAGGAAGATCCAGTAAAGTGTGATAGGCATCCACATATATTTCATCCATATTTTCCTGTCACTATTTACAGAAGACAGGCATCCTGGGACTGACAAATTTTGGAAGGAGTCCACCAAATATAAAGAAAGATTTTTTGTTTTAAAAATTATACTCAAGTTCATTCTTGTGTGTGGAATACATTCACTCATCTAAATATTTATGGAGCATTGTTATGTGCCAATTACTGTTCTGGGGCTGGAGATACACCAGTGAGTAAGAGTTTTCAGCATGGTCATATCTAACTTAGATGGAAAATATATGCAGAAGGTAGAGGAAGACTGGAGAGAGGGAAACCAGTTAACAGGGCCATTGTAATCAGCAGGACATGCTGATGGTTTGGCATGGAGTGGTAGTTGTGTTAGAGATAAGTGATCAAAGTCACATTTTAAAGTTGTAGCCAATAGAATTTTCTAATTATTGATTATAGGGTATGATAGGAAACAAAGTTTGGGTCTTGGAATGAGAAAAATTGTAAAGGAAAAGGCTTAAAATGAAGAAATGGAAAGTATTATCAGTTTTGGCTTTAGGTTATGGATGTTCATTAAGACATCCAAGTGGAGATGTCTTCAGTTAAAGGGAAATACCAGTCTGGAAATTGTCACGCATGGGAGTTTTCAATACATGAGTGGTTATTTCAAGCCACAGAATTGGATAAATTCACAAAAGTCATGAATGTAGAAAAAAGGTTAAGATGCTTTTCTAGATGACAAAAGAATGAGGATCCAAGAACAAAAAAAACCTAAAAAGGAGCAGTCACTGAAAGAATATGGAAGCCATGTTAAAACCAGGTATCCATCATATTACACTATTTTTATGGTTTTCAAATAAAAAAATATATCCTGAAGGAGTGATCAACTGTGCTGTATGTTACTCATAGATGGAGAGGTTGGAAATTGAAATTGACAGTTTAACAACATGGAAGCTGTTGACCCTAAAAATAAAAAAAAAAAATTCCCCAAATGGTATAAGGAAAAGAAAAATTTGGAGAAGAGGGAAGGGGGAGACAAGTATAAAGTCCATAGATGATTATTTTGAAGAAGAGGAATGGGATGGCAACAACTTAAAAGTTTTTAAGTGTAGAAATGTTTATAGATGGAATGATCCATTAAAAAGAAAATTGCAGTGACAGGAATATAGGGATCTACGTGTGTCTACTTTAGGATCTGTTTAATATGAGTTTTTTGGGGGTTTATTTGGACAGTCTTATCTTTCTAGATCTCTAGATCTGTTACCTAGTAAGCATTCATTTGTTTGTCGATTAATGGGTACCTCCTTTAAGTAGTGCTAGGGGATTGATAAGAAATCCATGATCTCTGTTCTTGGGAAATTTACTGTCTAGTTGGATAAATGGAGAAGACAACTTGAACAAGTTCAAATTATAGACGGTAAACAAAAGTCCTCACACTGATGTGGTAACTGCAAATATTTGATTACATAATTCAGAGCAGGTAGATGCCAGGTCCTTTTCATTCTGTAAGTATGATGGGAATCAAAGTATTTATAAACCTTGATTAGAAAGAATTTGATTTGGGAGGTAACTTGTTCGGCCCATTAACATAACAGTGAATTATGGAGGGGAAAAAATCCCTAAGGCTTAGAAGGGATAATTTTACCAATTTTTATCCACACATTACACCCTTGTTAAATTCATGTATTAGTTTCTGCTTGAAATGGCAATGGAATGATTTGTAGGAGTCTGTGAAAGATATTTATTGTAGAACGGGGTAGGTGTTTTTAGTTGTACACACTTGAGTTAGCACAAGGAATGAAGGCACTTGGAATCATTTAAGCAAAACCGATGCAAGATGCTTGAACAGCCTATCTGTACAATAAATAGCCGTCTCACAACTCCAAAACGGAATGTAGTGCCCTGCTGAGAGAGCAAGACTTGGATCCAGATTTGCTGTCCTATCTCTTGACCTCCATCCCCCACCCCCATTAAATCTCTCCTCCTTTCAATGTTTCCCCAGACTCAGTCCAGTGAGCTGCTTCCATAGTGGGGGCACTGCAAGAGCTTCCCGCTTGCGGAGTTATTCAGCAAGATGATAAAAACTGGCATCCTGACAGCTCTTTCCAGCAGTGTGCGCAACACAAGGACCACCAGGTCTCACAACAGTTTATAAGGTGGAAAAAACGGATTGTGCCCGTGTTTTGTATCACCTCCGATTTCACAACCTTCGAGCCACTGAAAGAACAATGTTCTGCTTCTCAACAGCAGCACAAAGGCTGCTCAGGTGAACGCCTCCTCTCAAAACACTCAACTTTCGCTGACAGCCCGGTCTCACGTTAATTTTGTCTAAGTTTTTAAAGTACTTAAAATATCCCACCCTGCCACTGCGGTCCCAAGCTTCGTTCGGTCTTCTCGGAAACTGCGCGGGAAGAGGCCGCACGAGCTCGGGGGAAGGAAACGGCTGGCGGGCCAGCGCGGCACCGTCGAACGGACCCTCTGGCCTTTCGCTCTCTATGGTCACGCGCGCAAGCTCCGCCTCCGCTCGGAACGAGTTCTCTTCCTCTACGCTCGCTCCCGGCGAGGAGGCAGTTCCGGTTCCGGCGTGGGCATTTCCGTTCTTGGCGTTCGGTTGTCGCGGTTGGCGGGTGGTGCGTGCGGCAAGATGCTGCGGAATCTGCTGGTAAGTAGCTTCGCGATTCGCCTTCGTGAGAGCGGGAGTCGAGGGCGGAGGCCGAGGGACTGCGACAAAAAACGCTGAGGGAAGTGGGGCAGAAAACGCCTTCTGAAGTCACCTTGGTCCGTGTCCTTTTTGCCTGACCTTGCTTTCCTCCATTGCTCTGGCCTTGGGCCGTTGCCCAGTGGGCATGGGGAGGGGAGCGGCAGGGAAGGTGGACCCGGCATTGCGGGTTAGACTCACCTTGACTTCTCACCGTCTGGAACGAGCGGGCCAGGGACGAGCTTGTCGTTCTGGGAGTAAAACCAAGGTCCCTGGTGAAGAATTTCTGACAGAGGGACACACTAAGGCTCCTCTGGTTCTAAAGGTTGTAAAGTTGCAGTGGTTCCGAGCTTACTAGCTCCAGAGGCTGTTTAAAAACGGAGTCATTTGCTTCCGCATAGGAGCAGTCATGGCTGAAGTGTGGAGTTCCTACGCGATTCTGCGTTGCCCTTCTTGCCTCTGTAGACTTTGAGTATTTGAATTATTTTCCAAAAATTCGAAAGAAAAAGCAAAAAAGTGACAATGATCATTTTCTTTTATAGTTAGCAAAGTCTTAATTTCTTTATATCAGTTATTTTAGAAAGTGGAGTACATGTGTATTTCATTATTTAATTCAACTACGTATGTGATGCAAGCTTTAAAAGAAAAACAGATTTATACTCTATACAAAATTTATTAGGACGCAAGGGGTATAGCTCCGTGGTAGAACACTTGGCTAGCATGTGTAAGGTCCTGGTTTGATTTCAGCACCACAAAAAAAAAAAAAAAAAAAAAAAATCTTAGGAAAAACGTAATGAGGAGTATTTTGATGAAGTAGGGTTTAGACTGGTGTATTTTGCTGCCTAGTAATCGATTCCTAATAATATTGGAGAGTATTAAATGGAAACATCTGAGCTTGTCTATTTTAATTAACCATTATTTCTGTAATATTTGTATATTGATATGTTCCTTAAGGATTATGAAAGCTACTGTTCATTTCAGGCAAAGGTGAATATAGTCTTTGGAGACTGCAAAATGTAATATGAAGAGCAGAGCAAAGGATAGACAACAAATTGAAAAATCAGGATGCTGGTCCATGAATTTTTTTAAATTTATTTTTAAGAGAGAAGGACAGCGAGAGAGAGACAGAATCAATTTTTATTGAGTTTTTCACATGGCCTTCGTTGCTCTGACCAACGCTTAGTTGTGTATGTGGGTGCTGGGGTTTGAACCCATGTACTTGTGCATGCTGGATAAGTGCTATAACCAAGCCACCACTCCAGCCCTGGTCCATGAATTTAATTATTGACCAGATATCCATTCAGTCTTTTTCCTTCTATAATATGAAGGATTGAAAGTGGTTGTTTTTCAAGGTTTCTTCAGGCTCTAAATTTGTTTATAATGTATATATGGATTTTCCATTTTAGGGTTTTCGTCAGATTGCTCAAAGGACCATCAGCACTGCTTCACGCAGGCCTTTTGAAAATAAAGTTCCGGAGAAACAAAAGCTGTTTCAGGTACTGAAATATTTTATAGAAGTTTGTTACTTGTAGGAATTACAGTATCTAAAAGGGAAATGGCAAGTAAATCTAGAGATGTCTGCTGTGAGTGAGCCTCTTGTATTAGCAAAAGAATGATAATAAACTTGTTAGTTAACTGAACATTTTCTGTATCCAAGAAACCCTTGGATAGGTAGAAAAGAATGAGGGAAAAAATTATGGATCAATGATAAATTGTTTTGGAGGAATTTCTTAGGATTCTTTGGGAGGTAGTTGCATAGGAGCAAATAGACCCCAGAAAGGGCTTAGAAACAAAAAGTATTGTGTAGAAATTATATGTTAAAGAATATTTACAGGAAAAGATACAGTAAATTAATATTGAAAAAATAGCTATTTTAAAGGAAAGTAAGGTTAGATACTATATAGTATACTAAGAAAATAAATTACATATATAAATGTTTCCCCTCAAAAAAATTAAGATGCAAGAGAATATTTCTTATAATGGTAGGGGTGGGGAATTCTTCTGAGGTAATCTTTATAAAGCTGAGAAGCTGTAAAGGAGGAAAATTACAAGATTTGGTGATGTAAAATCCTAAATTCATTTATACTTAAAAAAGACAAGGCACACAAATTGAGAGCAAAATTTAAAAATATAATGGAAGGTTAATGTCTTTAGTAACAAAGAATTCCTATAAATCAAGAAGAATTGTAGATTAAATTCTTCATAGCCATCAGCCAAGGTAAGAGATGCACACTCCTGCGGGACATAGCGGGCACCATTTTCCTTACTCTCTCTGCCGTAGTCGCATTCTAGACAGGTAGTAGATTAGGAAGCACTGTTGGCAATAGATTGTGCCTTTGAATGGAAACAAAACATGATCTGTCTTCTGGAGAATCACTAATGGCTGAACATGCCTCCTGCCTGTCCATGGAGTACAAGTATCACTATGTTGGGGTACCTGGGACACAGTCTTCAATGTCAAGAAGGTCACCAACACTTATAAGTTGTTCCCACCACCCCTTTTCCCTTTCCAAGCATAGATTTATTATATTATAGACCAGCTCAGTCATATCAGTGTCACCAACAAATGGACCTGGCCCAGTGCAGTGGCTTACACCTATAATCCCAGTGACCCCAGTGACTTGAGAGGCTGAGGCAGGAGGATTTAAGATTGAGGCCAGCCTTGGCAACTTAGTGGAATAAAATAAAAAGGACCAGGTAGCTCAGTGGTAGAGTGCCCCTGGGTTTAATCCTCAGTACCACAAAAAAAAAAAAAAAAAAAATCCTAACCCTGAGCCATCACCTGTTTGATTTTATAGATCGTGGAACTGTCCTGCCTTTTTACCTGTTTCTGGAACTGAACAACTGTAGCTTCTATAAAAATGTGAACTTTTAGACCACAATCTTATTAAATAAACAAACATGAATAAAAACATTAAAAAACAAATTGCTATTGCCCCCTTCTAATTGGCAAGATTTTAGAAAGATTTAAAGTAGGTTATGATAACCAGGTGTGGGAGATGGGTACATTCATCTACAGTACTTCTATACATAGTAGTAAAATTGGTACAAAAGTTTTAGAGGATATGTGAACGTGTTAAAAACATACCTTGTCATCTGTGAAACCCATTTTTAATAATCTTACCTGTAGAACTGATTGGATAAATATGTGAAAATGGGAAAGAAGGTTTTAATTAAAAAAAAATCCAATAACCTAAATATCCATTAATAGAGGACTAATTCAGTTAAAGTATTTTGGCCTAGTGGAATACCATGAACCCATTGAAAAGAATAAGGTAGGTTTAAATGGAATAAAAGTGTTTTTCTTTTTAAGGCAGTATTGAGAAAAGTATATAGCAGATTGTTTTGTGTTTTAAACATGTATGTGTATAAAGTAGAATTAATGATATAAATGATATAAGCATTGGAACAGATCTGTGTCATACTGTTAAATGGTGATTATCTCTTGGAAAAAGGTCTGAATAGAGCAATTTGCCTTTATAAGTAGTTAGATTATGAGTGATTTTTAATTATGATTTCTGAATTTTCTCAAAATTTCAGTGTTAAAAATATGCATATTACATAAAAATAAAATAACATATACTGAATATCATTTGTGTGCCAGAAGTTGGGCTAGATGCTAGCTTATAAAATTATAAACCAATATTCCCTGCCCCTTCCCACCCACCTTTTTAAGAATTTTTTTTAAAAGGTTTTTATTAGTGCATTATAGTTATACGTAATATTGGAATCCATTTTGACTTAACCATACATTCCTAGAATATGATTTGCTCTACTTCAGTCCCTAGTACTTCCTCTTTCCCTTGTCTCCTCCCTCACCCTGTTCCCATTTTTCTATTCTACTGGGATTCCTTCTACTTAGTTGTTTTGTTTTTTTAATTGTTGCTTATTAGATGTGTATAAAGATGGAATTCACTATGGTATATTCATATATGTACATGGAGTAATTTAGTTTGTTAAGTTTCATTCCACCTTTCTCCTTTTTCCAGTCCCTCATCTCTCCCCCCCTCGAAAAACCCCTTCCTCTGCCTTAACTGATCTCCCTTCTATTTCCTGGAATTTCCCCCTCTATTTTCTTCCCACCTCCTTCCACATAGGAGAGAAAACCTTCAACCCTTGAATTTCTGAGTCTAGCTTATTTTACTTAACATGATATTCTCCAGTTGCATCCATTTACAAGCAAATGCCATAATTTCATTCTTCATGGCTGAGTAAGTAAAACTCCATTGTATGTATGTATCTATATGTATATATGTATATGTATATGTATGTGTGTGTATATACATACACACACACACACACACATATGTATATATATATCACATTTTCCTTGTCCATTCATCTCCCAGTGGGCACTTAGGCTGATTTCATAACTTGGTTATTGTGACTTGTGCTACTATAAACATTGATGTGCCTGTATCACTATGGTATGCTGATTTTAGTTATTTATGATAAATACTGAGGAGTGGGATAGCTGGATCATGCAGTGGTTCCATTCCTAGCTTTTTTTTTTTTTTCTTTTTTAAAGAGAGAGGGACAGTGTGTGAGAGAAAGACAGAATCAATTTTATTTAATTTTTCATGTGGCTTTCATTCCTGGAACACTTTGTTGTGTATGTGGTGCTAGGGTTTGAACCCGAGTACTCATGCTTGCCAGGCAAGCACCGTAACCGCTGAGCCACTGCTCCAGACCCCATTCGTAGTCTTTTTGAGAAATCACTGTACTGCTTTCCAGAGTGGTGGTGCTAATTTGCAGTCCCAACCATGTATGAGTGTACCATTTTCACTACATCCTTGCCAGCATTGTTGCTATTTGTATTCATGATGTTTACTATTGAGTGAGTTAAAATCTCCTTGTAGTTTAGATTTGCATTTCCCTGATTGCTAGATAATGTTGAACATTTTTGATTAATTTGTTGGCCATTTGCATTTCTTTTTTTGAAAAATGTCTGTAGTTCTTTTGCCCATTTGCTATTGAGTTAGTTTCTTGGTGTTAAAAGTTTTTCCAGTTCTTAATGTAATCTGGATATTAATCACCTGTCAGAGATCTCTGCTTCCTCCCTTTAAGAAGAAACATCGTATGACTAAATCGTATGATGATTATTGATTCTTTTATGTTAAATTGTTGAACTTAAAGGAGTATAATTTTGTACCTTTAATGTATATAATTCCTTAGGAACAAACAAACCATCTTTGGGGAAAGTCAAATGAATTGTAAAAGAAGAATGTTGACTTTTAGGAGTTCATATTTTAAAAATAGTAGTAAAGAAAGGATTGAAATTGTAGCCCTTTTAAATCTTGATATGTAAATATTTTAATTCCAGGGGTTTAAGGAATTGTTTCATTTTATGTGAATGATTAATCTTTTGAAACTTAGTTTGAAATGAGACACACTTATTAATCCTCTTTTCTTTTAACCTAGGAGGATAATGGAATTCCAGTGCATCTGAAGGGTGGGGTAGCTGATGCTCTCCTGTATAGAGCTACCATGTTTCTTACAGTTGGTGGTAAGAAGTTCTGAATCTTTGAATGTTCATAGAAAAGTAGTAGTGATGTTATCAGGAGGCTCTGGAGTCTGTTTTTTGGGGCCAAAAGACATGCATTCCACCTTCCACTACAGCAGGGGCTTTTGAATATTTCGACTGTAGTGTGTAACAACACATCTTAAGCCATACATACATATTTATGATTAAAACAAAACTTATACAGAATAATATTTAGCTTTGACATGCAAAGGCCTTTGATATTTTTTCAGTCTATTAGGCAGGTGCATTAGCATTAACAGGCATATCACAAGTTGATGTAGTGGGAGCATAGTTAGGAATTTGGTTGCTATCTGGGGAAGGAAATGAAATTACTGTGACCCCATCATATTGATAGGAATTTCACATACTTGAATTTCTATTACCCTTCTATGAAGTCGTCATTATGAAATTACTGTGACCCCATCATATTGATAGGAATTTCACATACTTGAATTTCTATTACCCTTCTATGAAGTCTTCATTATGACCTTATTTTAAAAATGAGGAAATTTTTATCAGTCACCCAAGATAATATTGCTTCTACGTGGAAAAGCTGAGATTTGAACTCTTAATTACAAAGTCCCCATGCTCATGCCAAGGTAACTTCTTTGACTTGAATTAAATACATTTAAAAGTAGAAGGGGCATTTATGGATCAAGACAACAACTGTTTAGTGACTTTTGAATTTTCTTATTAAAATAATGTCCTGCCTTCTTTTCAGCCAATATGATTAATTTTTAGACATTCTGGTAGTAAATTTTAAAAATACAATGTCATATATTAGCTATTTTTAATATTAAATTTTATTATTCTAAAATCTCATCATTCATCTTTGGTTTTACATTGATAACACACTTTAGGGAAGGCATGTATATTTTGATACCTCTCCTTTTTATTTGGCTTCTGAATCTTAACATTTCTCAGGCAATCTTACGTTAATATGTAAATAGCCTTTATATACGTTATTAATCTTATCCTTAAAAGATTTTACATTTGTTATTGTTGGCATACATTTTTTGTTTAGAAATGAACAAATATTAAAACTAGATGAAATGTATTTTGCATATATTTATTTGAAATTTTGCCAGCCATCTATCAAAATACATTTTATATTCCTGTTAAGGTAGTCTTACTGCCATCTTTACCTTTACCTTACCATTTTTGAGCGGGAATATAGAGCTTATACATTTAAATCTCAGAATTTCTTGTAAATTGTTATGTTTGTATTTTTCAGGAACAGCATATGCCATATACCAGTTGGCTGTGGCTTCATTTCCCAAGAAGCAGGATTGACTACAGTCATCTCAGCAATCATTTGGTTCAGTTTCATTCAGCTCTCTAAGGACCAATAATCTGTAATCTGATAAATAACTGAGCTCTTCTTTGGGGATCAATATTTATTGACTTGTACTAACTGCCACCAATAAAGCAGTCTTTAACATGCTTTGTCTTGTTTTATCACTTAAGGGTAAATTATACCAATAATCCAGTTTTTGATCAGCACTTGTACATCTTAGGTAAGAAGCAAAAAATGATTATTTTGTCCTTAAGTTTGTATAAATAATGATATTACAGTGAAGTTTTACTTTTTCTTTTTTTAAAGAAAGAGGGACAGTGAGAGAGGGATAGAAAGACAATAAATTCTTACTTAGTTTTTCATGTGACTTTTGTTGCTCTGATGCTTTGTTGTGTACGTGGTGCTGGGCTTTAAACCCATGTACTCCTGCATGCCTGGCAAGTGCCACAACCGCTGAGCCAATGCTCTAGCCCTGTGAAGTTTTACTTTTAGCAGCTGACAGTTATACAGTGGATCGTCTTTAACTTTAGTTAAGCCTAACACTTTCACGCATGCTGCTTTTTTTTTTCTTTCTTTTTTAAAAGATGGAGAGAGGGAGAGAAAATTTTATTTTTTCATTTGGTTTTGGTTGTGTACGTGATGCTGGGGTTTGAACCCTGGTCCTTGCGCATGTCAGGCAAGTGCTGTAACTGTTGAGCTACCACTTCAGTCCCCATATTGCTTTCTTTTTCTCCCTTCCTTTACTACATCTTTGAATATACTAGAACTTAGGCATAGTGGAATCGTAAGGGTTTTTTTTTTTTTTTTTAATGTCAGAATGTGTTTAAATGTTGAATGTATTCCATGATTGAGACTTAGGCTTTAGTAAAATGACTGTAAAATAATAATTTTTTTTTCATAATCAGAATTGGCTTTTACCATCTTAATCTATAACATTAAGTATAAAATAGAGTGTTTCTAAAGTTATCCTCTAGGGAAACATAGGAGCCAAAGTTCATCATTGTCTCCTCTGCAAGGTATACATTTGTAGTACTAAATGAAATTGGGGTCTAATTGAATCTGGGGGAAGTTATGAGTAAGGGTTGTATAAACTTCAGTTTCTAGATAAAATTAAGAAAAATATATTTGGAAAAATTGAGTCTTTAAAATTACCAAAGTAAAGCTTTTTTTTGCTAGCAAAACATTGAGGTTTATGGTACAAATCTTTCTCAAAGGGTAATTATTTATAGATTTTTAGCCTTAAACTCTGAGGGCGAAAGGATCTTGGTGGCCAAAGATTTGGAAGGGAGTGGAATAAACATGGTTAGACATTTGTAAAAGCTGAGAAAATTATACAGTTATACTAGAATCTGGGCCAATTTAGTGCTCAATAGCTAAAAAGTAACCACTGATAATATTTTGAAACAAACATCAGTATTTACAAAGAATAATTTGGTTAAGTATCACCTTGATGTTCTCAACAACCTTCATATCTGGGTTAAGCGATATAATATGTAAAACACTTCCAGGAAGTTTTTCATGCCAAAATTTTCTGTTTGGGGTATTTTAATGTGATAGGATTGAATACACTAAAGTTAGGCAAAATGTTTAAGAGACTTTAAAAAAACTTACATTAACTACTTGCTCTTCACCTTAAAATTCTGCACTGTAAGCATGGATGGAGTTGGAGGTAAAGGTGAAAGGCAAGATCCCTGAAGAAGGGGTTGCTGGACAGAGTCCCATGGAAATGCCTGTTGCACTATAATAATAGAGAACTGTTATTACCGCCTGTTGCACTATAATAATAGAGAACTATTATTACCGACTGAGGAATCCATGGAAAGGAGTCTATAAGGAATATTGAAAAATATAGGAAACAGTGGCCATTGTTACAATATTTTAATTTTTGCCACAATACATTTTTTGAAAATAGTATCTGTTACTAAAGAGAAGAAATTCTGTGATGATGCTCTCATTAATACACTGTAGAAAGGTGAAATCTTGTTCTATTTGGTGTGCTCAAAATGACATTTGTAGTCTGTTCTAGATGAAGTTATTACTAAGCTGGATATGCAGGTGAAGAAACTAAATCTTAAGAAATTTATTCAAGGCTGGAAAATAGATTTCAAGTGTGGTTTTCGCTAGTCAAAACTCAAGTCTTCATCGTTTTCGGTTCATAATCTTGATGGTTGGGTGTTCATGCTGTTGTGTGAGATGTGCCTGCCTCCAAACTTTGTTACGATGTCAGCACATTACCTGTCTGACGTTTAAAAAACAAGAAAAAGCAGTCCAGTATACTTCTTACCCGATTGATTAAATAGTGACTGGACAATGTTGATAGTTAAACACTGATCTCTAACTGACTGTTTACCTGCCCATGTAGCTTCATCTCTTTCAACTTGTATTTGAAATGCAGTCTCAGTGCTCTTGCAACACTGACACTTCTTTCTGGTGCATACCATTCCCCACCCCCCCCCCCCCCCCATTTGGGAATGCTCCCCAGATTGTGCTGGAAATTTAGGCATTCTTCGTTTCAACACACCAAATGTTAACCTGTTCTCATCTCCATCAAGAGTTTTCATCCCTTTGAATTAGAGTTGTTGACAAGATCAGGAACCATTGTAGCCTTGTAGTTAACAGGTTAGTTTTAAAACTTGGAATAGTTATAAGTAGCTAACTTCGCTAAGCCTTTACCTCACCAGTATAGGTATTTTGATTCATACTTGTGTGCAACTTTTTTATTATTTATTTTTGGGGTTGTTATTGGGGATTGAACCCAGGCAGGGGTGACTCTACACTAAGCTACATCTCCAACCCTTTTTATTTTTTATTTTGAGACAAGGTCTCAATACTTTGCCCAGGCCAACTTCAAACTTATAAACATTATCCTGCCTCAGCCTCATGAGTGGCTGGAATTACAGCCTTGTACCACCGCAGCCAGCTAAAATGTTTGATACTCAATTCTGAGAGCAGGAATCACATCTTTTCATCTCGTATCCCTATCAACTTGACACAGGGTAGAGCTATCAACTGTGGTTAGGGCTGGTAGGGCAGGTTTCACAGTTTCATGTACTAGGTTCCTTTTATCTTTTGGCTCTGCTGTCCTTGGTGAATGGTGTATGGTGTTGTAGATGTTTCATTCAAGTCCTAGCATGAAGAAGGTAGGGTGAAGAGCGGCATGCTAAAGGAGCTCTTTTTAAACCAATACAAAACTTCAGTTTTTATCTCTTGGGCTGTTTGTCATATGATCATGCCCAGATTCAAGTAACCCAAGAAATGTTGCCAAGCAAAGTTGGGGTTTGGTTTAATGAGAATGGGAGGATGTTTAGTTAGCAATTAACAGTCTTTGTGCAGCCATTTTGTTTTTAAAACAAAGTCAATATAGAGGAGCCATGACCTTGAAGCATTTTGGGCTCTAGCTCTAGTTTGTTTTTGATGGCAGATCCATGCCTGTTCTATGGCTTGTTGGATTCTAATAATAATGTTTCCATTGTACATTGTTACTTTAATTGGGTTTCTCTAGTTAGGACCAACCAGGATTTCCTGGACTTTGCAGCTATCATATCTAAAGGAACTCTACACCAGCTACTCTGAAGTTGTTCAGTGCTCAATAAATGATAGTCATTATTGGTTTCTCATAACAGGAATGTTTTGAAAAGATCAATTTAAAATGCAACTGGATATAGAAAATGCATACATATTTTAGAAACAAGAATCATGTTACAGCTGTAGACAGCTTTTTCAGTATTCAAAAACCCTGCTGTGAAATAGCTATGTACAAGCTGGATGTCACAGGCTTCAGCTTGGGACTCCACTTCCTGGGTCCCCCTAGGCATCCATGTGGGGAGTACCATTTTATAAACCACTACCCGGAACTTTTCCTTTTCAAGGTTGGTAATTCATATAAGCATATATTGAGTGCCTACAGTGTACTACCGTTCTAAGTGTGAGTGATTAGTAAACAAGTAGATTTTACGTTATAGTAAGGCATAGCAAGAAAGACAGTTAATACACAGATTTGTACAAAGTGTTAGAATTTAAGTTCTGTGGGGAGAAATGGACTGCAAAGGAGAGGTATGGGTGGTTGATAGCAGAATTGAATGAGATGGTCAGATCTATATAACACTGAGTAGCCAGTTGAATATATGGAGAAAAGCATTCTTGGAAAAGGGAACAGCCTAGAGCAAATGCCCTAAGGTGATTGTCTCCAGTCAAAGTACAAAAGGGAAGAGTAGATTCTGCAAATAAATGAGAGAGAGAAATTTGGAGGGGTAAGTGGGATAGTTGGCCACATCCAACAGGGTCTTTTAGACTATTGTAAAGACTTTGGCTTTTACTATAGAGATGTCATTACTTGGGTTCTCACAGAAGAGTAGTTTTATATCTCTTAGGATTAGCCTGGATGTCTGTTGAAATGGACCATGAGAGGCCAATGGTAGAACAACCCATTAAGATTTTTACTGTAGCAACCTAGGTGAGATATGATGGAGGCTAAAAGCAGGTGTGACCCATGATGGTGAGGGAACATGTCCAGAAAGATTATGAATAGAGGAGGATTTTTATCCATTACCTAGATCTTACCCTTATCCATCCATCCATCCATCCCACTATTAATATTGAAAGTCTACTTTGTATCAAGCACTAGTCTAGGCTTAGAGACTACACCTGTGAATTAGACCAGCAAGCTCCTTTATGGAGCCTGTATTGTATTCAGAAGAGATAGTTAAGACAACAAAAAAAGTAATTCATAAATATAATAATGTCCTATAGTGGGAACTGCAGGTCCATGGAGTGGTGTATTAGAAGAAATAGTGGGGTGGAAGCTAAAGATAGTGACATTTGACTTCAGATCAGAAAAAGAGGGAACCAGCTGAAAGGAGAGAAGTATTCTAGGGAAAGGGAGATAGCTTTGTGTGGTTGACTTAAAGAACGAAGACCAATGTTGGAACACAGATGGAAAAAGCAGCAATTGTTACCTCTTCCCCAGTGACTAACACAATAAATGCCATGTCATTGTAGGATCTGCAATGGTATTTTCTGGTTTCATAATATGCAAAACAATTTGATAACCATAATATTGATTTAGCAAAAATCTCAAACTAACATGTGAACACTCTGCCCCTCAACAGTCATTGTTACAATTATTAGAAAGAACTAGAAGTTGAGAAAATAGATCACACTGCAATTACCTTTGAACTAAACTTCAAACCTATATCTGTTTTATTCTGAAGCCCACTATTTATCTACTGTGTGCCTCATCTACTTCCTAGATGAGGAAAGAAGAAAAAATAATACTTAGTACAAGTTTACCAGTTAGTTCCCCACTGGCTTTATTCTTTTTGAACACTGATGTACACTGGTTATGTTGGATGAATCAGTATCATCATAATGAACAAGTTTTTATTCTCATTCAGATTCCTGTGAATCTGGAGAAGTATCTGTTCTGATGTTTTTCTTTACTGAAATTATAGTCTTATAGCTGTTACATATTTTCTTTAAAAAAGAAGTAGCTTCTATAGATTAAGGATATTTTGGAGGACTCACTTAACTAATAAAGACAATCAAACAAAACCCAAGATATTTACTAGATTTTTATCTTACTATAATACACTGGAGAGAAAAATGATTAAATGTTTACAATTAGATTACTTGGAAACTGTAGAATTACCTACTGATATGAAAATTTCAAAGCATACATGAAATCAGCTCAAAAAAGGGGAACTCAGATTTTGCAGACTTAATTCAAAATATATACATATACACACATGCACATGTACAACTTTGAATTTGAGTGTTGACTTCCAGTTATAAATATGCCACTAATATAATGGAAGATGGTCTCTCCTTTTTTTTTTTAAGAGAAAGAAAGAGAAAGAATCAATTTTATTTAGTTTTTCATGTGGCTTTCTTTGGACACTTACTGTGTACGTGGTGCTGGGGTTCAAACCCATGTCCTCACGTGTGCCAGGCAAGTGCCGTAACCACTGAGCCACCACTCCAGCCCTGAGGGTCTGCCTCTTGATCTGAGATTATGTCAGGTCTTTATTGACCTCTTGTAGGAGGCCACCATCTTCCCTTTGGAGAGTTGCCAAAAATATTCTTTGGCATTTTTCTGATGGCTAAAGGTTGTTGTTCTTGGTTGGTTTTGTTATTTCTCTTTCCAAGGCATTTTACCTCAATTAATATAATTAAAACAATCCACAGTCATTCTCTTCCCACAGAGCTTTTTCCTAAAAGTTTTTCCTATCTGCTTTGGGAAACCAGTATGTGACAATCCATTTTGCTATTTTGGTCACAAAAACATGTTATTTTTACAGTTGATAACTATATTCTAATAGTTATCATCATGATTTTTTGAAGTTTCTTTCCACTGGAGTTGGAATATTCTAAGAAGAAATAGACCAGGAAGTCCTTGTAAAGGATGGGGAGACTCAAGTTTCTCTTCACTGCTGTCTGTATTTATAAATAGAAGTCTGGACAAAGAGCAACTAACAAAATTCCTTCGCAGAGCTAAGAGACAGAAAAGCAAACAAATCAAAACAGAAAGATACATTTCATAAGAAATAATTTTGAATATCAGTTTGTTTATCAAATCCTGAAAGGTTTCCTATTCTCCTTTTCCAAAACGGCAGCAGCCCAGCTGAAATAATAAATTTGTGATCACTGGTTTCCAAGTTGGGCCTTTTCAATTGGTAAAACCGGTTTTGTTTTGTTTTGTTTTGGCTTTAGATGATTATTAAGTATACTGAGAAAGAAAAATACACAGATTTCTACAGAACAACTAATAATAAGTACAAAACATATCAAAGGCATACCTAGGAGATACTGCAGTTTGGGCTCTAGAACAACAAAATAAAGCAAATATCACAGTAAAGCAAGTGACATGAATGTTTTGGTTTTCCAGTGCATACAAGAATTATGCCTGTTATACTGTAGTGTATTAAGTGTACAATAGCATTATATTTAGAAAACAAATGTATATACCTTGATTAAAAATTACTTTATTGCTAGAAGCACTAAAGATCATCTGAGTTTTCAGGGAGTCATAATCTGATGGCTGTTCACTGATCAGGGCAGTGCTTGCTAAAAGCTGGGGTGGCTGTGGCAATTTCTTAAAATTAGACAATGATGAAGTTTTTAGCATTGATTGATTCTTCCTTTCATGAAAGATCTCGATGTAGCATATGATGTTAATGGACAGTTTCTTGCCTACAGTAGAACTTTCCAAATTGGAGTAAATCCTGCCAGTGGCTTATCAAGTTTAGGTAATATTCTAACTCATTTGTTGTTATTTCAACAATGTTCACAGCATCTTCACCAGAAGTAGATTCCATCTCAAGAAATCAATTTCCTTGCTCATTCATAAGAAGCAAATCCTCATCAGTAAAATTTAATCATGAGATTGCAGCCATTCAGTCCCTTCTTCAGGCTCCACTTTGAATTCTAGTTCTCTTGATATTTCCACCACATCTTCAGTTACTTCCTCCACTGAAGCCCAGAGTCTTAAGGGC
The DNA here is from genome assembly GCA_004027875.1 of Aplodontia rufa. Taxonomy (NCBI): domain Eukaryota; kingdom Metazoa; phylum Chordata; class Mammalia; order Rodentia; family Aplodontiidae; genus Aplodontia; species Aplodontia rufa. The sequence goes on from PVKS010001656.1 coordinate 103,022, forward strand.
TTTAGGGATTTTGGAATGGTAATGAACGTTGGCTTCTACTTAAAGTCACCCCTAACAAGAGAGAGCCAATATAAAGCTGCTTTATCTACACTGAAAATCTGTCCCTACCTCCCAGACAGGGTCTTGTTAAGTCGCTGAGGCTGTGAGGCTAACCTCAGCCTACCAAGCAGCTGGGATTACAGGCATGTGCTAACTGCACCTGGCTGAAAACCTGTTATTCAGTGTGGCAATAGTCAGCGATGACTTTAGCTAGAACTTCTGGATAGCTGGCTGCAGCTTCTCCATCAGCACTTGCTGCTTCACCTTGTAGTTTATGTTATGGAGGTGGCTTCTTATACCTCATGAACTAATCTCTGCTAGCTTCAAGCTTTTCTTTTGCAGCTTTCTTCCCTCCCTCAGTCTTCATAGAATTGAAGAAAGTGAGGGTCTTATTCTTTGTTGGTTTTTTTTTTTTTTTTTTTGCATTAAGGCAATGTTGTGGCTAGTTTGATCTTCTAACCAGGACACTAAAACTTTCTCCATATCAGCAATAAGGCCATTTCCCCTCTTATTCACATGGTCACCTGAGTAGCACTTCTAATTTCCTTCAAGAACGTTTCTTTGCACGTACAACTAGGATAACTTTGTGAAAGAGGCCTAACTTTTGACTTGTCTTGACTTTTGACATGCCTTTCTCACTGAGCATGATGATTTTTAGCTTTTGATGTAAAATGAAAGACAAACATTGAAATGCCTTCTATGATCCTGGCAAGGTTCTTTGGGGTGTGTCGATGAACAAGACCAAGTTTTGGCTCTGAGGGAGTTATATTCTGAGCCAGGCTCTGAAGTAGCAACTCTGGAGGCCAGTGTTGCCAGATTTCTGGTGAAGATGACTGTTCCAGCTTTGGGTTCCCATTGGCACCTCTCTAATAAAACCTTCATGTGCCACAGATAGAAGAAACTATTTTAAAACACATAATGCCTTAATCCAAGATTAAGACAGAACAATCTATGTTTTTGTTTTTTTTTGATGGAACAAAAGGGTGTGAAGTTATAATTCTCTGCTGCATTGATAACCTTTCAAACCTACGTGGAGCTTCAGCTATTTTCATCAGTGGTTAGCGGGGCTACTGTGGAATCTTCATAGAACAAAGTAAGAGCAAAGTTGTCACTGCTCGAGAAGGAGTTACTCAGTAACTTTTTTTTTTTTTTGTACTAGGGATTGAACTCAGGTAGACTTTACCACTGAACTACATCACCAGTTTTTTTTATTTTAAAGAAGAGTCTTGCTAAGTTGCTAAGTTGCTGAGGTTGGCCTTGAACTTGGGATCCTCCTGCCTCTGCCTGCTGAGTTGCTGGGATTATTACAGACATATGCTAACAGCTACTCTTTTGACCTGACAGGATTTTTTACTTTTTATACATGCATCAAAATTCCAAAGCTCTTAGGACCCTGTTTCAAATGCAAACTCTGAGAATAGTGAGTTTCTTCTTTCCTTCACGGTTAGTACAGTGAAGACATTCCAACAGCAGTCTGAGAATGAGAATTTGCATTTGATGAAGGCAACAGAAGGTCTCCTTTCCTTCTGTTTTGTTTTTTCAGAGATCATTCTTTTCCCTATGTGTTCTGTGATTAAAGGCTGGAATCCTACAGGCCATTATCCCTTTAGGGTAGGACACAGTTTTCCTAGATAGGAACATCATGCTTACCCACCCCCCGCAAAGGGCTGCACTTAAAATACCTCAACTTGAAACTAATGTTCATGAATCAGCTCAGATTTGACAGCAATTTCATGATGTAGTGGAAGTTCCCAGGTCAGCTGGCATGGTGGTGCATACCTCTAATCCCAGAGACTCACTACTGGAAAGGCTGAGGCAGGATGATGCAAGAGTGAGGGCAGCCTTGGATGCTGCTTATTGAGACCCTGTATAAAAAAATAAAACTAAAAAATAAAAAAGAAGAAATGCAAAGGAGCTATGTTGCTACAAGGGGACAATATTGTATAGGGAGCAAAAGAAAACATTTCTCCTGTCACAGAACATTATTAAATACTATTTCACTAAATCTAAATTTAAAATATCAGGAGCTTGACAGACTGAAGACATCTGCTTTTGTGAACACCTACAGCTGTGTTTAGATGTATGTGTAATAGTAAGCATGCCTTGCATTCCTTATCCTTCCCTTCAATTTAAGTTCCTTGAGGATAAAGGTTGTCTTATGCTTCTTTATATCTATTATATTTATCTGTTGAAGGAATAAATATTTTCTGAGCATCCTCTGAATAAATGCTGAGTTATTTTTTTTATTTGTTAAATATGGACTTCCAATCAGGAGTGAATCATTATTGAACAATCAGGAAAAAATGTATAATGACAGAGCAAGCCAATGTTTCCCCCCATTAAACTGCTGTGTTAAATGGACTTCTCACTGAAGTCGAAGGTTCTCCTCTGAGTTGGTTCCCCCATACTCCCTCCCTCCAGTCTCCTTGATATCCTTCCTATTCCCTCCCTCTTCCCTGCCCCCCTCTATATGTTCCCAGCATCCTAGGCAAGTTTCCCCCCTGTTTGTGTAAAAATTCATACATATTGAGGTTATTATTAGCTTAACCATCTAATATACTGTTTCCGGTTGTATTCTAGCTTCCACAAATGAGAGAAAATATTCAGCCCTTGAGTCTCTTAGTTTGGGATATTTCACTTAGGGTAATTTTTTCCGTCTCCATCCATTTGGCTGCAAATGCAATAATATCATTTTATCTAATAGCTGAGTGGTATTCCATTGTATATATGTACCAAAGTTTTTTAATCCACTCGTAGAGCGGGGGTTGGGGGATTTTAAGGACTATATTGAATAAGAGTGGTAAAGGTGGACAACCTTGTCTGGTTCCTGAATTCAGTGGAAATGCTTTCAGTCTTTCTTCACTGAGCATAATGCTGGCCTTGGGTCTGTCGTTAATGGATCCTTACATAGTTAATGTTGATCCCTATCTTCTCCAGGGTTTTGAGGATAAAAGGGTGTTGAATTTTATCAAAGGCTTCTTCTGTGTCAATTGAGATGAGTATATGATTTTTATTTTTAATTCTGTTTAAGTGGTGAATTACATTTATTGATTTGGGTATATTGAACCAGCCTTGTTTCACTGGAATGAAGCCCACTTGATTATCATGTATTATCTTTTAATGTAGTTTTGGATCTGATTAGCTAGAATTTTATTAAGAATTTTTGCATCTCTGTTCATCAGGGAAATTGGTCTGTAGTTTTCTTTTCTCGATGTGTCTTTGTTGGATTTTGGAATCAGTGTTATATTTGCTTTATAAAAAAGTGTTTGGGAGTGCTCCAACCCTTTCAATTTCATAGAAAAGCTTATAGAGGATCGGTGTTAATTCTTCTGTGAAAATTTGGTAGAATTCTGCCGTATATCATCCGGTCCTGGGCTTTTCTTTTTTGGAAGGCCTTTGATTGCTGCTTCGATTTTGCTAGCTGAGATAGGTTGGTTTAGATTTTCAATGTCCTCTGGTGTTAATATGGGTATGTCGCATGTGGCCAAGTATCTTTCCATATCTTCCAAATTAACAAACTTGACAGAGTATAAATTTTCAAAATAAGTTCTGATAATCTTCTGGATTTTGGTTGAGTCTGTGGTGATATCTCTGTTTTTGTCTTTGATTTTGTTGATTTGCTTCACTTCATTCTTTCTATTGGTGAGGTTGGCAAGGGGTCTGTTGATCCTGTTTATTTTTTCAAAGGACCAACTCTTTGTTTTGTTGATAGTTCGTATAATTTTTTTTTTGTTCTCAGTATCATTGATTTCAGCTCTGATTTTAGTTGTTTCCTGTCTTCTGTTAGTTTCGGGATTGGATTGTTCCTCTTTTTGCAGGAGTCTGAGTTGGAGAATAAGACTATTTATTTGGACTCTTTCCTGGTTTTTGATGTATGCACTCAGTACTATAAATTTACCTCTTAAGAATGCTTTCATAGTATCCCAGGGATTTCTATATGTTGTTCCATCATTCTCATTCATTTCCAAGAATTTCTTGATTTCTAATCTCATTACCTCCTTTTATCCATCCTTCATTTAAGAGGGTATTATTCAGTTTCCAAGTATTTGAGTAATTTTTGTTATTTTTCTTGTTGATTGCTAAGATCATAGCATGGTGGTCTGATAGGATACTCTATATATATAGGGACTATATCAACTTTTTTGTATTTGTTAAGGTTAGCTCAGTGGAATAGGATGTGGTCTATTTTAGAGACACATCCATGAGCTGCTGAGAAAAAGGTAAATTCAGCCGACTTAGGATGGAATATACTGTAGATGTCTGTTAATCCCAATTAATTAATAGAGTTGTTCAGATTGGAGATATCTTTATTGATTTTTTTGTTTTGATGATCTGTCTAGTGATGATAATGGTATATTGAAGTCCTCCAGTATTATTCTGTTGAGATCAACAAGGGGTTTAATGTCCTTGAGTATTTTTTCCATATATTTGTGGGAGGTTGTATTTGGGGGCATAAATGTTAATTATTGTTATGTCTTCTTGATGAATTGTCCCTTTTAGTATGATGTAGTGTCCATCTTTGTCATTTCTGACTAGTTTTAGATCAAAATTAACTTTATCAGATTTTAGGATTGCCACATCAGCTTGCTTTTTTGGACCACAGGCCTAGTAGACATTTTACTATCCTTTCACCTTCAGTCTGTGTCTATTTTTGAGTGTGAAGTGTGTCTCCTGTAGACAACACATTGTTGGACTTTGTTTTTTGATCCAGTAAGCCAATCTGTGTCTTTTAATTTGGGCATTGAGACCATTCACATTCAGTGTTAGAATAGATTTGGGAAATTGAGTCTCAAACTTTGTGACTATTGCTGTGTTTTGTGCCATCTTGGGTATCTTTTGGTGTGTCATGTGGTTATTGATACTCTCTTGTTTAAGGGTTTAGGGAATTATTAGCATGTTCTTCTGAATGAAGAATGTCCTTGAGAATGTTCTGTAGTGCTGGGTTTGTGTTCATTTATCTTGCTAGCTTGAGTTTATCATTGGCTTATTTAATTTCCACATCACATTTAAAGCTGAGTTTTGCAGGGTATATTATTTTAGACTGAAAATGGTTTTCTTTCAAGGTTTGAAAAATATTGTTCTAATCTCTTCTGGCTTTCATTGTCTGATCTGAAAAATCCATAGTGATCCTAATTGGTCTGCCTCTGAATGTGATTTGGGGCTTTTCTCTAGTTGCTTTTAAAATTTTCTCTTTAATTTCTCTGCTATTCATTTTATATATGCTATGTCTTGGTGAATTTCTCATTTGGTTAGGTCTGTTTAGTGTCCTATAAGCATCTTGGATTTGGTATTCTGGGTCAATTCTGATATGAGGAAAGTTCTCCTTGACAATTTCACTGAGAAGTTTCTTAAGGCCCCTTGTTTGTTGTTTGATGTTTTCATCAAGCCCAATTACTCTCATGTTATTTCTTCTCATCTCATCAAATATTATTTGGAAGTTCTGGTCATGTCTTTTCTTGTCTGTCCTCCTTGAACTCAACATTGCTCAGCCTGTCTTTGTTATCTGATATATTGAGCTGGGATTCTATTTTCTGTTGAGTTTACTCTGGTATTAATATCTTCCAATGAAGATTTGATTTTGTTGACAGTATTTTTTCAATTCTGATAACTTTGCTACATCTCCTTTCAGGGTGTGTAACTCTTTATAAATCTGGTCTTTCATCTCATGGAATTGTTCTCTTATTTCCTTATATAAGTTGTCTCTCATTATGTGAAACTGATCTCTGATCTCTTTCCTTAATTCTTCTTTCAACTCTTTGATTGAGTTACAAATCATAATGTTGATACATTTTTCTAAGTTTTCATCTAGGACCCTGACCATGGAGTCCTTGGATGGAGAGCTGTGAGGTTGAGGAGGAGAGTAATTTCCCCTTTTCCTCATTTTCAGATACGGGGGTGTGTCTTGAAGACCGACAGTGAGTATTACTCTTGTAGGGGTTATTGGAGCTTCTTTTGTCTTTGCTTTGTTGGGATGGGGTGTTTTTTGGGAAGCACAGATCAATAGCTTCCAGTCCAATCACTGAAGAATTGTGAGCCTATAGGTGCGTATACTAGGAAGTGTCAACTAAACCGTTATAATGATGATTAGCACCTAAAGTAGCAGTTTTCTCCCATGAAAGCTCTCATAATATATTAAGATAGCAAGCAATTACCCATTTTCAAGAATGAACTTTTGTTCAGTTAGCAGGGCCTCTGTAGGTGGGGAGAAGTAATGTCTAGAAAGCCAAGGAAGTGAGGGAGGGAGGTAGTGTGGAACTCGTGACTTAGAATAAAGAGCTACAAGGTATTAGCATAGTGAAGGCTATTCAATTAAGAATAAGGAAAAGATAGAATTGGAATGTGAGTGGGTTAAAGACCTTGGGTGAGGATGAGAGAGAACAGCATATAGTTTAGGAATTGCCAGAGTACAGGGAAGAAGACCTTAGTATGGAGCATGATTCTCTTTGACCCAAGGAGACTGATGGAGTAGTTTGCTATCATGAAGATTTTCCCCAGTCAGACTCAAATGCTATGGAGAGAGCAGTTGAGTTTGAGAAGACATGGTGACAGTAGAAACCAATCACCTATACATACAAACAAACAAAAAAAAATATACAACCCAGAACACCAATTTCAGTAATAACAATAGAGATAAAAAGCATAAAAATTTTTTTGAAAATTAAAAATTAAAGAAGAATACTAGACAACAACAACCACCACAAAAGAAAAAAGGAAGTTGAGAAGGTTCTGAGTTTTTGCCGCCTAAGTCAGTGTGTACCATGGGGGAGTGCATTCATAGCTGATATCTAGCTGGAGACTCTTCCCAGTTGAGTTTGTTGGAGTGGATTAAGTTTGGTATTCTCTGACAGCCATGGGTTTTCCTAGAGGGCCTTGCCAAATTTTTCTGCTCTACGGGGGTAGAAGACACTGCCCTTTCCCACTTCCTGTGAGAATGAAGTTCAATGCCACCAGAGATGCACTCCTGGGCAGATTATTTTCTGCTTGACCAAACTCCTGACCCTCTTAAGCCAGGATCTAGGAGGTGTTGGGAGTCTAGTGAATCCTGGTGTAGATGTATGGGGCTCTGACTGATCCAAGGAGAGTGGCCAGACTGAAGTTAGCTTCCCTGGGATTGCTGTTGCCCCACTCTTGGATATCTTGTGATCTTCAGTGGCCCAAGAGATGCTGTGTGGGGTTTTCACAGTCCCAGCAAGGGAGGACAGGTGTAAGGGAGGCACCAGCCTAACTGGGCCAGTGTTTATGTAGGTTTGATTTGTAACTACTAGGTGGCATGGAAGCCCAGTCTCACCTGAATAGCTCAGGACCTATGGAGTCCTGGCTATGCACAGAAATTGGAGGCTGAAAGTGAGCCCAGGCTACCCATTTTGTTTGAAGGTTCCTGAGGCTGATGCTAGTTCCTGCCTTGTTCAAGAGTTTCAAACAGCTTTTGGAGTAACTGCATCAAGTGGTCACCTTGGGTAAATATGCCCGACTGAGCTGAGTTCTGATCACAGACTCCTCCTGTTCCAACATGTAAGAGGGTGGGCAGGAAGCCACCACTTGCACGTTCCATGAGCAGGAGAGATGGTTCCCAGTCCCATACAGCTTCCTGGGCAGATGGCCAGGACACAGAGTGATTAGATCTGTTTCTCTGCTTATCCAGACTGAGGCCTCTAATCCGCATGCTTTTGATGGGTCTGGTTTCACTTTTGATGAAGGAGTGTCCAATTCTGTCCTCAGGGAAGTCTCAAGATGGCAGTGCCAGACAGCTAATTTGCATGCACAAACAGATGTAGGGTTATTTTGAGTGAGATTACACCTTCCCCAGGGCTGGAGATTTGGCCACCACAGATTGAGAGCACAAGAGTCTGTTTGGGTGTTCACAGCTGGGTCAGAGTTAAATTACTTATGTCCTGCTTCCTCCCCACCAGGAGAAATCCCTGACCTTTGGTTGTGAAGGCGGCAGCAGCCAGAGCCGTCATGACAAACAACCTGTTAAAGCTTGTTATTGTAAAGCTTTTTTCATTTGGTGTTAATGAATTAAAGGGAACAATCTCCCCGCACACAGAGTGGACCAGATCCTATTGTTGGAGACCACTTCCAATTCATGCAGCGTGAACTTTTTTCTCACTGCTGTTGGTGTGGGCACCATGTTCTCTCCCCCACTTTATTAGCTCTATGTACCTTTATCACATGTGTGTTAAATAGCTTTCTGCCACTATTCACAGTACCTGAGCTAATTAACTCTTAAATAGAAATGGTTTATTTTGGCTCACAGTTCTAGAGATTCCAATCCATGATTGGTTGGCCCCCTTGCTTGATGGAGCAAAAACCACTCACCTCATAGCTGAGAATCAAAGAGCAAATTCTGAATTCTTAACATTTGAGAAAGTTTTTATAAGGATATGACTTAAATTCTAAAAATTTTAACAATTTATGTTTATGATATACAACATGATGTTTTGATACATGTATACTGTACGGAGTGGTTAAATCAAGCCACTTAACATAGGCATTATCTCACATGCTTATTATTATTTTGTTTTTTTTGTGTGGCAAGAATATTTGAAATCTACTCTCAGGAATTTTCAAGTACAATATGTTGGTATTGACTGTAGTCACTATGATGTGTGATACATCTCCACCTTATTGTTCCTGTATAACTGAAACTTTGTGTCCTTTGACCAACATCTCTTCATTTCCCCAAGCCCAGCCTCTGAACTTCCCCGTTTTCTTCTATTAGTTTTAGAGTTACAAGTCTTACATTTCAATCAATTTTATTTTCTATTCCTATGAGCTTAACTTTTTTGTATTCTGCTTTAAATTGAGATCTTGTGGTATTTGTATTTCTGTGCCTATTTATTTCATTTAACATTACATCTTCCAGACCCATCTATGTTGTTGAAAATGACAGGATTTCCTTCTCTTTTAGGGCTGACTAGTATTCCATAGAGGATCTATGTACCACATTTTTTTTCCCTGTGGTATGGGGGATTGAACTGAAGGCCTCATGCATGCTGGGCAAGTAATCTGCTACTAAACTACATCCCCAGTTCTTTTAATCTTATATTTTAAAACAGGGTCTCACTAAATTTCTCAGACTGGCAATCCTCCTGTCTCTGACTCCATAGTAGTTAGGATTACATGTGTGTGCCCTATGCTCAGCTATACCATGTTTTCTTTATGTATTGAATACATCAATTGATGAATACTTAGGTTGATTCCAAATCTTGACTATTGTGAATAAAATTGCAATAAATATAGGAGTGCAGAAATTTCCAGGTAATTTTCCATAATGGTTGAACTACTTTATATTCCCACAGTATACAAGGATTCTCTTTTCTCAACATTCTCACCAACACTTGTTTCATAGTTTTTTGGGGGAGGGGCTACTGGAGATTGAGCATTAGGCCTTATGCATACTAGGCAAGTGCTCTGCCACAGGTCCTCAGATTTCATCTTTTGCATAATTGAAATTCTAACAGATATGAATGCTATCTTCTTGTGTTTTTAATTTGAATTTCCCTAATCATTAGGGGTTTTGAGCATTTTTTCACAGATCTGTTGGCCATATGTTTGTCTTCTTTTGACAAGTGTCTATTCAGGTCCTTTACTCAATTTTTAATGGGGTTATTTTTTTTTCTTACTATTCAATTGAATTCCCTATATATTTTGGATGTTAACCTTTTATCAGGTGTATGATTTGCAAATATATTTTCCCATTCCATAAATTAACTCTTTATTTATTTTTAATAAGAGAGAGTGAGAGAAAGATAATCAATTTTATTTATTTTTTCATGTGGTTTTAGTTTTTCCAACACTTAATTGTGCATATGGTCCTGGAGTTCAAATCCCTGTCCTCGTGCCTACTGCTGAGCCACCTCTGCAGCCCCATAAACTGACTCTTTACTCTGTGAATTGTTTTCTTGAACGTTTGAGAAGGATTAGTTTCAGGTTTCGTTTTTTTTTTTTTTTTTTGTACCAGGGATTGAACCCAGGCATGTTTAACCACTGAATAATATCTCTAGTCCTTTTATATTTTATTTTGAGACAAGGTCTCACTAAGTTGCTGAGCTGTTTTGAACTTGTGATCCTCCTGCCTCAGCCTCCTGAGTTGTTGGGATTACAGGCGTGCACCACTGTGCCCAGCTTGGTCTTAGTTCTTAAATGTTTGCTAAAATTCAATAATGAAACCATCAGGTCCTGAAATTTTCTTTGGTAGTAGATTTTTCATTATTGATCCAATCTCCTTTGTCATTATTGATCTGTTTTTATTTCCTATATCTTCATGATTCAATTTTGAGAGGCCACAGTGTCTGGGAATTTATTCATTCCTTTTAGGTTAGTCAATTTGTGGTCATGTAATTTTTCGTAGTAGTCTCTTATGCCCTTTCTATTTATATAGTATCAGTTGTCATGTCTCCATTTTATTTCTGATTTGTCTTATCTATTTTTTCCCTTAGTTTAGCAAATTTTTGTTGCTTTTATTTTTTTTTAAAAACCAACTCAATTTTATTGATTTTTCTGTTGTTTTTTCTAGTCTTTATTTCTGCTTTGATGGTGATTATTTCCTTTCTTCTACTAACTTTGGACTATTTGTTCTTTTTCTAGTTGCTTGAGATATAATGTTAGATTGAGATCTTTCTTTTTGATGCATGCATTTATTACTATAAGCTTCCTTCTTAAACTATTTTTTGTTGTATTCCTTAATTTTTGGTATGTTGTGCTTTCATTTATGTTTGTCTTAACATATTTTTAAATTTTATTTTTAATTTATTCTTTGTTTAGGTGCATGTTATTTAATTTCCACATGTTTGAGAATTTCCCAAAATCTTCCTATTTTTGATTTCTAGTTTGATACCATTGTAGTCAGAAAAGATACCTAACATGATTATGATCTTAAATTCATTAAGATTTATTTTATGGGACTGGAGTGGTGGCTCAGTGGTTTCGGCACTTGCCTGTTAAGCAAGAGGACCCAGGTTCAAACCCCAGCACTACGTACACAACTAAGTGTGCAACTAAGGCCACATGAAAAACTGAATAAAGTTGTTTCTCTCTTTCTCTGTCTCTCTCACTGTCCCTCTCTCTTTAAAAAAAAAAGATTTATTTTGTTGCCTATCCTGAAAAATGTTCCATGTATTCTTGAGAAGAATTCTGCTATTATTGGGTGGAATTTTTTTGTATATGTCTGTCAAGTCTATTTGGTCCAAACTGTAGTTCAAGTCCAATGTTTCTTTATTTTCTATCTGGATGTTCTGACCATCACTGAAAGTGTGATATTGAAACCTACTATTCTTGTGTTGCAGTCTTTCTTTAGGTCTATTAATGTTTGTTTTATATATTTAAGTGCTCTGAGGTTGAGCACTTAAATAAAATATATTTACAATTATTATATCTTCCTGATGAATTGGTCCCTTTATCATAATATAATTACTTTCTTTTTCTTCTTTTACAGTTTTTAATTTAAACCTTTTAAGTCTGCTGAAATAAACCGAAAACGGACATATTAATAGGAGAAAAAGTATATAAATTTATCAATGTGTATGGGAGTCATATAAATATGAAACTCAAGAAAGGGCCAGATGGTTGAAATTTAAATAACCTCCTCATAGGGAAAGGAACATGGAGATGCAGTAAATTTTTGGAGGGTAGTAAATAGCTTTTTAGATGGGCCCAAAGAACAGGCAATGTCCTGGGATAAAGTTCTTCTGGGCTGTAGGTAAGGCATTTTATAAGGCATTTTATTTTCAGTCTGTTACTATGTGATATGAGCTCAATCTTTCTTGGTTAATGAAATTTCAGTGAGGAAACTGAACAATAGCATTCCTCTTCATCTGATCTGGTCATTAGGTAGAAAAGGGAACTTCAGAGAAAGCCTTTCCTTGTTCTTCAGAAATAAAAGAGGAATGAGGAATGGGGCTTGGTTGCACGTCAGAAAGATTGCTTCACGTCAAAGTGTCATTGCTTTGTGGCATTATTTTCTGAGTCCCAACAATACCCTTGCTTTCTCTTAGTTTTCATTTTCAGTAAATATCTTTTTCCATCATTTATCTTTCCTCTACGTTTCTAGTTCTTGCTTTCTTCTTCTTGAGTTCCAAGTTGAATATTTGATCTTTTGATGCTGTTCAATAAATCTCACAAACTTTCTTTATTGCTTTACATTTGCTTACAATTTGAAGCTTGAGTGAAAAAGAAAATTTTGAAGTGTTGAATAGAAGGTATTACTTCAGAAAAAGAGAATTAACCTAACATTTGATTATACAATGACCAATATACCCAAAGTTCTCTTTTTCTAAACTCTTACACATACTTTAGGTCTTTGATACTTATATTAATCCTGTAAAATGAGTATTTAACTTCAAGTGGCCATGAGAAAGCTGCACCATCAAGCACTGACCTCAATTTGATTCTTGGATGGGGGAGGCCAGGTGAATTGCATTCTGCTCCTTTATTTTCAGATTGTGTTAATTTCTTCTGTTTCTAATGACTTTGGCAAAGCAAAAGTTCCCAATGTTTCTGAACCTTCAGTCCCACATCTCTTGTTCTCGCTGTAGAAAATTCTCACTTTCACTTCACAGACCTCCTTTCCAAGGATGGGCTATTTGAAGGAGAGCTCCTGGTCTTTGTGGGAAGATATCAGGACTTCTAGTTAACCCCTCGTTATTTTGACACAGCACAAATCAACACTACTAGGACAAAGACCATCATAACCAGTGTTTCAAGCTAGCAAACTTATGGGCCTCGTTTCCTTTTACACATTTTGGTTTCCAAAGGGGGACTAAAGTGCAAAACTACCCAAATAGCAATGGGGGAAATTGTTCTATACCAACAAGGGTCAAGATTACCAGGCTATCAGGTTTGTCCATCTTAACAATGTCATAAGCAGACAAGAAAAAGCAGGAAAGCCAGAGTGGAGAGTGGAGAAGGCTTTAAGATGACCCCAGTCTCAGGCACTGCCTGACTGCAATTCCTTGGAGACCCCTAGCTGATTTCACCCAGTCAGGATCAGTGAGAAAAATAAATTATCAACTGTTTTAAGCCATGTTTGGGGATGACATCGTATGCAGCATTAGATGACTGGAGCAAGACCTTAAACCATTGCGGAATACATGGGAAGTGGGATGCTAATAAGCCGCAGTTGTCTCATAAAAACTCTGGTGAAATGTAAATTGTTTATACTCCTGCTGAAGTGAATGGTGTGCTCCTGAGGAAATTACTTAAAATATACTTCTTTTCAGCATGTTTCTATCTCAGAAGTGTATTTCTATGAACAGCAATGGAATTAATCTCATTTCTCTGTATCAGGGATGGCCTAAGGGACAAGACCACAAGATATAAAGACAGTCTTCTGGGAAAATTTTTCCTTCTTGATAGAATGAGATTGAGGAGGATCAGGTCTTCCAGTCTCTTGTGGGTGCTTTGCTCAGAGTTCCCAAAATAGTAAGTGGACACTTTCTTGAAAAATGCAATCCGTGATCTGTTTGACTGAGTCATGTTTAAGGTTGTTTGGAAGCAAATTTGTCCCCTTTTGGCCTAATTCTAAATTCAGTTCTCAAAACAGTTTGTGCCTAAGTAAATCACAATGTTGTTTTATATTTAATTTCCTAAAAAAAATTCAATGGAAATATGTACAATGAATGGAAATATGTAGTTATTCCTCCCCCCAGGATCATTTTAATATTATGGAAATTACCCAGGATGTTTTTTAATAAAATAAAAGTAATAGAACAATAATCTTATCTGGGTTTTCTCAGGTCTATCTTATAAAGTCTGTCATCAGGAAACATCTACTAAAACAGAACACTAGAATATACATCAAAGTAGTATTTCTTAAACATTTAGTGTTTTCTTGCCCAGTTTCCAGTGTTTTTTTCTTTAGAAAAAACTGAATTTATACAAGAAGGCAATTCTCTGATATACTGATATGCAGATTTGGGAGAGGTTGTCAAACCTACTAAATAAAAATTGAATAGGCAAGCATGATTTTGTGTTGTTACCGAGAATATGATCAATTTGTTAAAAAATATGACTGATTGTAATATGTTAATGATCAATAGTTAGAAAAACAAAGCTAAAAATAGAACTTATTTGGAAAGTTTGGGCACTATCATCATGTAGATGAAATTGTGTGAAAAGTCTAATCTTTGCAAATGAGGAAAAATTCATACAAAAGTTACAATTATTATAACCAACTAATCATATTGATAAATAATCTGCTATTGAAGCTTTAAGTTTAAGAAGGCTCTAAGAGATGGAATTTAATGGAGTATAAGTATTTTTAAAAGAAAACACTGCTATAGAAAGTTTCTTGTAACTGTTTTACAAAATGCTGTCTGTGCCGTGCTATCCTACCAAATTCACTTATTTACTTTTATTTTTGTGTGGTCCTAGGAATGGAATTTTGGCAAGTGCTCTACTACTACTACTGGGGATGGGAGTTTCTGACTCAGTGTTGGTAGAAATGAACTTGACCCAAGTTTTGGAAGCTCATACACAGGTGAGACTTTAGTTGGATTATCAGCTGAAGGAAGAAAGCATGGATCTGATTGATGAACAAAGGGAGATTCAAACTTGTTATTAATTTGCTGGGGTGGAATAAAATCTGGTATTTTTCCATTTTCCAGGCTCACAGTTCCAAAAAAAGTTTCTTCTTGCATGAGACTTGGACCTCTGGGCTGTCACAGACAATTCATCCCATTAACTGCTGAGTTACTCTTACAGTGAGCACAACCATCCTGTGCAAATATCCTAGCCTGTGGCTTGATCTGAGCCTTATGAGAGGGTGGGAGGCCTTCAGGTGCTTGGACTGCTGTAAGGGCTGAAACAGCTCAAGATTGGAAGAGAAGAAGAAAACACATACCTGTTGTAACCAGCAATTGATCTGTCTACATGCAGAGCTGAATAGAATCTGACCCACAAGTTAAAGCAGCAAAGGGGACAGACATAATATGAAGCAGAAATGCCATTCTTGTTACCCAGGAGACACCTGCAGGTCCACATGAAGAGTCAGTGTTTTTAACAAAAGCAGCCTTTAAGTCCCTGAAAAGTAACCTCAGCAACCACTATCCTCATAACCTATACATCAGGAGTTATCTAATAAGTAAGCTAATGGGAGGGGATGGAGCGGTGGCTTAGTGGTTTCAGCGCTTGCCTGGCAAGCACAAGGACCCGAGTTAAAACCCCAGCACCACACACACAACTAAGTATTAGAGCAATGAAGGCCATGTGAAAAACTAAATAGAGTTGTTTCTCTCTTTCTCTGTCTCTCTCACTGTCCCTCTCTCTTTAAAAAAAAAAAAAAAGAAAAGCTAATGAGAAACAAATAATGTGCTGTCTGACTGTGTGATCTCCAAAATTAGCGATTTTTAAGTTCACTAAGAATAGGCAATGCTAGAGGTTTTATTTTGGTTTTCTTCCTTGGTGACAATTTCATTTATTGCAAACATTTTGCTTCTGTGGTTTTATTAGGGTCTCATGATAGGTCAATTGAAAAAAACACAAGGGCAGACAGGCAACATGCCAAGCTACCGGGTGTATTTCATTGTCCCAGCCTTTTGTCTCCTGACTGTCTCACTACCACTGAACTACACCCCCTTCTCTGCTTTTTTTTTTTTTTTTTTTTTTTTTTTTTAAATTTTGAGATATGGTCTCATTGAGTTGCCCAGGCTGGCCTCAAATTTGCAATCCTCCTGCTTCAGCCTCCTGAGTTTCTGGGATTATAGACATGTGCCACCACACCCTGCCATTTCCTTTTTTAAACTAGGTTACTAAAACTGTAAGTGAACATCCATGTGTGTGTGTGTGTGTGTGTGTGTGTGTACCAGGCACTGTCCTTAGTACTTTGCACCTGTATGCCTCTAGGGTCATACTAAATGAAATAATAGCTCCAAGTCAAGAGAACATTTTTGACAATTCAATTCCCCAGAATTTTAACTAGAATTCTATTTTTTTTTTAAAGAGAGAGGGACAGTAAGAGAGACAGAGAAAGAGAGAAACAACTTTATTTAGTTTTTCACATGGCCTTAGTTGCTCCAACACTCAGTTGTGTACGTGGTGCTGGGGTTTGAACCTGAGTCCTCCTGCTTGCCAGGCAAGCGCCAAAACCGCTGAGCCACCGCTCCAGCCCCTAGAATTCTATGTTTTAACTAAAAAAAAAAACAAAACAAAACAACAACAACAACAACAAAAAAAAATGCATTATCTCTATGGCCTCAGTATTCTGAGAGATAAGGGGAATCTCCTCTGACTCAGGGACTGTTGATTTTCCTATAATACCTGCTTTTTTCTTTTTCAATAGTTGGGCGCATGAGTACTTGGAATCAGGCTATATTTTCCATCTTCCCTTACAGCAAGTTTTGGTTTTCTGTATTTGTGAGGCTTCCCGAGAGAGACAGGATACAGATGAAGATAGGTGAGAGGAGATTTATTAGGGGAATTTACCACTCATACAGTTACAGAGGCTATATGCCATGATAGGCCATCTGAAAACCAGAGAAAGAAAAATTGGTCATGCGGCTCAGTCCAAGTCCAAAGGGTTTAGAACCAGAGGACAATGGAACTCTCAGTCCAAGAACAAAGGTCTCAGAACCTGGGAAGAGTGTGTTTCAGGGGTGCTGATATAAGTGCTGGAGTCCAAAGGCCAGAGAACCTGGAAGTCTGATAACCAAGGGGAAGCAAGAGAGTGTGAATTTGACTTTCTGTTCTATCAGGCCCTTGGTGGATGGTGTGTCCACCCAAATTGGGTGAATATGGATCTTTCATACTCAGTCCACAGATTCCAATGCCCATCTCTGCTGGCAAAATCCTCAAAGACATACTCAGAAATCATGCTTCATCATGTATTTGGGTTTCCAGTTAGGTTGACATCTGAAATTAAACATCACACCATGTGACTAAGTCCTTGTTAGTAGAATGGAAACAGAAATGTTGCACAATAACTTGCAGGAAATTGCTTCATGAGACTATGTGTATGCTTTAGATAATCACTCCTGTTTTGCTAATTCCTTTGGACGAGACTTTTGTATCACAATTGACATATTTTGCTAAATAATTTTTGTATGTTCCAGGATGATACAGCATGGTAGACAGCTAGGTTTTTGTGCATTTATTTTTTTTTAATGTTTAAAATGGTGGATAGAAGACAGCTGGAGTCAAGCTACTGAAACAATGAATTGAAGTAAATAGAACATGAAGTAATCAGAAGCGGAACATATCAGTGAAGTCTGTGCTGATCTTTGAATCATTGAAGAATTAGTAGGCCATTCTGTTAACACAAAAATGTTTATTCTTAATATGTAATAGTTCTGTTCACTTATAAATTTGGTTTTTTTGTATTCTTGGTGTTTTTTTTTTCTTCCAATCTCCAATGCTTCCCCATTTCCTCCCCTTCTCCCTCCCCCTGATCGCCTTCTTTTATTCTGCTGGGCTTCCTTCTATATATGCTTGTCATTTTTTAAATTGGTGAATTACAATTACATATAGTTATATAAAAAGTGGAATTCTTTGTGATGTATTCATACATGCATGTAGCATAAGTTGATTAATTTCATCTATAGTTGCCTCCCTTACCCACCCCTCCGTACTACTTCCTGTGGGTTCCCTTCCTCTACTCCACTATTCTCCTTTTTATTCCCACTTTTTAAAATTTCTCTCTGGCTTCCACATATGAGAGAAAACATTCAGCCCTTGATGTTCTGAGTCGGGATTATTTCACTTAGCGTGATCTCCAGTTCCATCCATTACCAGCAAATGCCATAATTTCATTTTTCTTTGTGGCTGAATAAAATTCCACTGGGTTTGTATACCACATTTTCTTTATCTACTCATCTGTTGATGAACACCTAGGCCATTTTCATTACTTGCTTATTGGGAATTGTGCTGCTATAAACATTGGTATGCATGTATCAGTATAGTATGCTGACTTTAGTTCTTTAGGATAAATACCAAGGAGAGGGATAGTTGGGTTATATTGTGATTCCATTCCTTGCCTTTGATTAATCTACACATTGCTTTCTAAAGTAATTGTACTAATGTGCAGTCCCACTAACAGTGTATAATTGTACCTTTCTCCCTGCACCCTTGCTAGCAATTCTTGTTATTTGTGTTTCTTTTTTAACTCCATTGGTTAAAATCTATGTAAAACAGGCATTGAAATTGGTCAGGAACACCATTGGTTAAAACAAAAGGTGGCAAATACTTCTTAGTACCACCTGTGACCACCCCCAACTCTTAGTTGGCATAAGTGTGAGCCTCAAGGTCTTTTTGCATTTGAAGGCCCTGAGCATGCCCTGTCAATCACTCTCTTCTTCTACCCGCTAGCTCTTGGATAGGGGCCCTCTGTCCTGACTACCTAGCCATTTCACTGTCTCTCCTAATCTGTCTCATTCCCCACTCTGAAGAAGTATCCCTAACTGCCGTTAGGGAAAAATGGGCATGACCATTCTGGCTACTTCCGGCTGATATGGGGCATAGAATGGGGACAGTAGTCAGGGACCTTTCCCCGAGGCCTTTCTATAAGGACCCCAATAGAAGCAGGGCTTGATTGTGAATTCCATGTGTAATGGCATCTTGCTGGTCAGTGCAACTCAGACATCCATGGTGACCAGTGGCAAGTGACTGGACAAGGCATTCATCAGGCAGGGAACATGTTAACAGGATAAACAAGACAGCAAAGCATTAGTTTTAAAACTGTTAACACAAAAGCAATCATAATTAGCCCTTCCCTGAAAAGTATGAAGACAGTGACTTTAAATCTTGAGAGGGGGCTATTTATGACTTAGGAAATATTAGTAAAGTTGTTAAAAACATAGCATTTAGTCCCATGTGATTCTGTAAAACAGTTTACTCTTAATGTTAATTTTTGCCTGGTAGAGATATTTCCTTTGGCTGTGTAACTTCCCAGCTTTATTTACCTTTGAGAGAATTAATAAGCATACACCTTGAGCAATGTTTAAAAAAGCCATTGTCTCTGTTGCTATAAATGTCCATGTAGGACTGAGGTTTGGTTATACTCTCCTGCCAGGTGTTTAAGACCAACTTGACCAAAAATGATCTTGTTCCTATCTATTGCTACAAGTCAGCTGAAATTTGTCAGGGTCATTCTTGGCGAACTTGTGACAAGCCTCTTGGCTCTTCTACCAGTTGTGCCATCTGCCAGGATACATCAGGGTCTTGCTGACCACATGTGGCTTCCCTTGGAAGCATCTGGGATATTGCCCTTCAATGATTATCCTCTTTTCAGAATGTCCACTGGTTGGCCTTCTGTTCTCTACGGTCCCCTGATCCACCTGATCAGGAGGTCTTGTTACCCAGAGTTGTGAAGCCTGGAGAAGTTCCATTGTCCCCCAAGTTTTGCTGACCAAACAGGGCAAGGGTCAAAATATTGACTATTTTTCTTAACCCTTTAACTGTCATAACTGACTTTACCCTTGGGATTTTGATCTGTGTAGAAGACAAGAGGCAAATTCTCTACCTGAAACTGGAACATTCTTCTTTTCTTGCTTCTCCAGACACCTCCAGGTTCTCAGCCCTTGTTCTTGGACTGAAAATTTCAGTTTCAGCTCTTCTGGATTTAAGTCCTTTGGATTTGGATTAAGTCTTCAGAACTGTGAGGAATAAATTTCCATTGTATACAAATTACATTGTCTAAGATTTTTTGATTTAGCAGCACTAATGGACTAAGATAGTATCTGAGAAAATTTGCAATAAATTTTTTCTTTTTTTCTCTTTTTGTGGTACTATGGATTAAGCCGAAGGGAACTCTATCACTGAGCCAAATCCCTGGTCCTTTTTATTTTTTATTTTGAGGCAGTGTCTCACTAAGTTGCCTAGTCCAGCCTCAAATTTATAATCCTCCTACTTCAGCCTTTTGAATAGTTTAGATTATAGGTGTGTGACACTGTATCTGTTTCTTTTTTAAAACATATTTTTCTCAGATCTGAGATTCAAAACAATCTTAAAGCACAGTTTATTTAGTATGCAAGAAAAGTTAGATTTTCATCTGGGTGGGTGGTGCATGCCTGTAATCCCAGCGACTCAGAAGGCTGAGGCAGGAGGATTACAAGTTCAAACCAGGTTCAGCAATTTGGCAAGGCCCTGAGCAACTTAGCGAGACACTGTCTCAAAATAAAACATAAAAAAGCCTGGGGATGTGGCCCAATGGTTAAGGACCCCTGGGTTCAATCCGAGGTACCAAAGGGAAAAAAAAAGTTAGATTTACTGAGGTATAACTTTTAATACACTATTTTATAGTGTATAATTTAAAGAATTTTGGCAAATATATTTAGTCCTGTAACCACAACATAATTTTGATTGATATAGAACATTTCCATTACCTCTGAAAGTTCTATTTATTTCTATGCAGCCTCTCTCTTCCCTATCCCTATTCCCTGGAAACAGCTGCTCTGATTTCTGTCCCTATGGTTTTGCAAGTATTATTCTGTTATATAAATGAAATCATATGTAGCATGCATTCCTTTGCTTTTTGTTTTATTGTATGTTTTCAGTACTGGGGATTGATCCCAGCATCCCAAACGTGCAAAAAAAGTACTCTAACTCTGAGCTGTAGCCCCAGTTCTGCATGAGTTCCTTCTTATCTGTTTTCACTGGCATGATGTCCGTGAGATCCTGCCATGTTGCACATTTCACACGTTTCAGTAGTTTCTTTCTTTCTTTCTTTCTTTCTTTCTTTCTTTCTTTCTTTCTTTCTTTCTTTCTTTAGCTAAATAGTATCTACCATATGCATGATCATTACAATTTGATGGACGTAATAGTTGTTCCTAGTTTTAGCTTATTATGAATGTTGCTTTATAAACATTCACATATAGGTTCTCATATGTATATCAGTTTCATTTCTTTTGAATTAATATATAGGATTGGGATTTTGGGTTAACAGCTGTATTTTTTTTTTAAGAGAGAAACAACTTTATTTAGTTTTTGATGTGGCCTTAGTTGCTCTAACACTTAGTTGTGTAGGTGGTGCTGGGGTTTGAACCCAGGTCCTTGTGCTTGCCAGGCAAGCACCGAAACCGCTGAGCCACCGCTTCAGCTCCTAACAGCTGTTTTTTTCCACAATATTTGAGTTTCTGAGTTGGGCTAATTTCACTTAGCATGACGTTCTCCTGTTTCCATACGTTTACCAACAAATGCCATAATTTAATTCTTTTAATAGCTGAGTAGAATTCATATATATATATATCTTAATCTATTTCTCTTTCTCTTTCTATATATGTATATATATGTGTGTGTGTGTGTGCATGTGTGTGTGTGTATATACGTATATATATATATTTGAGTATTTCTTAATCCATTTATCTAATTATGGGCATTTGAGTTGAGTCTGTAATTTAGCTATTGTGAATTGTGGTGCTGTGTTGCTGTGTGAATTAATGTGACTGTGTTGCTGTAGTATGCCAATTTTAGATCTTTTGGGAAAATACCCAGGTGTGGGATAGTTGGGTCATATGGTGGCTCCATCTCTGGATTTTGAGGAATCTCCATACTGCTTTTGAGAGTGGTTGTACAAGTCTGCAGTCCCATCAACAAATATAAATCTCCCCACAACCTTGCCATCATTTATTGCTGCTCATATTCTTGATCTTTGTCATTCTGACCACAGTGACATGAAATCCTAATGTAATTTTGGTTTGCTAGAGGTGTTGAACATTGTTTCACATGTTTATTGGCCTTTTGTGTTTTCTACTGAGAAGTTTCTGTTTAGTTATTCTGCTCATTTTTGATTGAGATATTTTGGGCTTTTTGGTATTTTTTGAATTCTTTGTATATTATTATTAGTCCTCTATTGGGTAGCTGGGCAAGAGTTTCTCCCATTCTGTAGGCTCTCTCTTTACAGTCTTAATCATTTCCTTAGCTGTACAGAAGCTTTTTAGTTTCATTTCCTTAGATGTGCAGAAGTTTTTAGTTTAATGGCATCCCACTTACTGATTCTTGGTTTTATTTTTTGAGTTTTGGGGGTCTTGTTAAGGAAGTTGTTGCTGGTTCCTATATGATAGATACAGCGTTTTATTTTTGTTTTTTAAAGAGAGAGGGACAGTGAGAGAGGGAGAGAGAAGGACAGAATCAACTTTATTTAGTTTTCCATGTGGCCTTTGTTGCTCAGACACCTCATTGTGTACATGGTGCTGGGGTTTGAACCTGTGTACTTGTGCATGCCAGGCAAGTGCCGTAACCACTGAGCCATCACTCCAGCCCCATATGGTGGAGTGTTGAACCTATGTTTTTTTTCTGACAGTTATAAGGTTTCTGGACTAATTCATTAGTCTGATCCATTTCAATTTGAGTTTTGTGCAGAGTGAAAGATAAAGACCTAATATCATTTTTCTACATAAAGCTACCCTTATTTCCCAGCACTGTTTGTTGAGAAGGCTGTCTTTTCTCCAAGAGATATATATATATATATATATATATATTTTTTTTTAAGAGAGAAGGACATTGAGGAGAGAGAGAGAGACAGAGAGACAGAGAGAATCAATTTTTATTGAATTTTTCAAATATCTTTCGTTGCTCTGACACTTAGTTGTGTATGTGGGTTGCTGGGGTTTGAACCCATGTACTTGTGCATGCCAGGCAAGCGCCATAACCACTGAGCCACTGCTCCAGCCCCATCCAAGATATATTTTTGCTATCTTTGTTCAATGTCAGATGGCTATTGGTTTGTGGATTTGTCTCTGTGTCTTCTATTCTATTCCATGGGTCTTCCTGTCTATTTTGATACCAATACCATGCTATTTTTGTTACTATAGCTCTGTAGTATAATTTCAGATCAGATATGTTGATGCCTCCTTCTTCGTTTTTCTTGATTAGTATTGCTTTGTCTATTCTGGGTCTCTTATTCTTCCAGAGGAATTTAAGAATTGTTTATTCTAGTTCTATGAAGAAAATTATTGGTATTTTGATGGGGACTTCATTTAATCTGTATAGTGTTTTGGTAGTATGGCCATTTTGACAATATTGATTCTGCCTATCAAAGAACATGAGATGTCTTTCCATCTTCTAAGGTATTCTTGAATTTATTTCTTCAATATTCAATGACTTTTATTGTAGAGCTCTTTTACCTCCATGGTTAGATGAATTCCCAAGTATTTTATTTTTCTTAAGGTCACTGTGAGTGGGATGCTTTTCCTGATTTCTTCTTCAGCAGAATCTCTGTTGGAGTATAGGAAATCTATTGATTTATGTGTGTTGATCTTGTATCTGGGTACTTTGCTAAATTCATTTATAAGCTCTAGAAGTCTTCTGGTGGGTTTTTTATTTTTTGGGGGGGAATCTTCTGGATACAGGATCATATCATCAGCAGAGATAGTTTGACAATTTCTTTTCCTATTTGTATCCTTTTGGTTTCCTTTTCTTACCTGACTGATCTGGCTAATGTTTTGAAGACTATATTGAATAGGAGTTGTGAGAGTGGACAGACTTGTTTTGTTCCAGAATTTTGTAGAAATGCTTTTAGCTTTTCTCCATTTAGTAGATGTTGGCTTTGAGTTTGTCATAAATGGCCCAAAGGTAAGTTCTTTAAATCCCTAGCTTCTCAAGTGGTTTTTTAATTAATAATTTAATTATTATAAATAAAAAATGCATATAAAGTAACAACATGACCTGCATATATTCTTAAATCAGAATTACCCCCTAGATCTCACCCTATTCTTCCTCCCTCTCCCCTTTCCTCCCTGCCCCCTCCCCCTCCTCCCTGATACATATCTATGATTGCCCTAACTTATATGTTGCTATGCTTTTGTTGAGTCTAATACATGAGATTGACTATGTTTCACATAGACCTGCGTTTAGCTCCAGCCTCCACAAATGAATGAAAACATTTGACCCTTGATTCTTTGGGTTTGACTAACTTTGCTCAGCATGATTTCTTTTCTTTTTTTAATTTAAAATTTCAATTTTATTCTTAAAAAATGATTTTTGTTCCTGCAAATAATTATGTTTAAGTACTTTTTCTCTTTTTTTAAAGTAAGAAATTTAGTTGTACAATCAAAATTGTATCCAAAGTAATAATATGATATGTATATATTTTTAAATCAGAATTACCACCATATGACCCTGTTATTCCACTCCTGGGTATCTTTCCAGGGGACTTAGAATCAGCACATTACAGTGACA
>PVKS010001657.1:0-135538 GCA_004027875.1 Aplodontia rufa
CACCATCACCACCACCACCACCATCACCACCATGACCACCATGACCACTGACACACAGATGAGCCAACTTTGAAGTACTCTGATGCTTGGAATAGCCCAGGAGTACAGCTTGCTCATAGCACTTGGAACCGCACCTCCCCCGGCACCAAGCCCCAGTGCGATGTCCACCAGGCGGCAAGCAGTGAGCTGGGAGATGAATCTGCTGTGGCCTTGCTTGCATTTCCCGGGAGCACCTTTGTAGCCGCGGAGGTTGCAGGTGGGCTTCGTGGCTCCTAAGTCCGTCTTCTGAGATCCCTTCCCTGCTCTTGCTTATTCGCTTACTCTAACCGAGGCTCTTAGGGAAGACCCACGGTTCAGTGCCGAGTCCCTGTCCACCAGGAATGGAGACGGGCCTGTCGTGCTCAGAGCAGCCGCACCAGGCTCGGAGGGCCCCTGTGGAGGTGCCAAGACAAGCGCTGTCCTGGCTCTGCCACGGAGGTGGTGGCGCCGAGGCCGAGGGCGTGGGTAAGAATCCCGACAGCAACACGGAGAGCGATTCCCGCGACCACTTCTGGGCTCCTCCTCAGGGCCCAGGACCTGCACATTTCACCACGCCCTTTGGGTCCCTTCCGCAAGGACTGAGGTTGCAGGATCTGGACAAACAGCGGCCAGGCCTGCCCCACAGCCTGTGGCTCAGGCCACCACCTCGGCACAGCAGTGTCTGCCAAAAGCACAGAGCGAAGAGAAAAGACGGTAAGGAAGCCACGGTGGGGCGCCGGCGGGGAAGACGCAGAAAGGCGGCTCCGGAGCCAAGTGGAGACACCGCGCGGTGGCAGCAGGTGCTGGAGCCTTCAGGGTGGGGCCTCTGCCGCTGAGGAGCTGCCTTGCGGGACCCTACTGAAGCACGTGTGGGACAATTTTGGAACGCGAATCCAGCTTTTCAGTTGTGTCTTTTACGAAATTACCATTTTTTATGTCACAAAATTTACAAAACTTACAAATTTCCCATTAAAGCGTTGCACACAAGGTGATGTGTGCATGAGCGTAGAAAGCACACTCCTTTTGAAGATTTAGTACCAACAATCAGATGAAACATCTCATTCATATTTGCTTTATTTTACTATTGATGGCCTGTCGGAAGGGTGATGTTTTAGATGAGCTGAGTTCAATGATGTGTGTTATTAGAATCAATTTCATGGGGCTGGAGCAGTAGCTCAGCAGTTATGGTGCTTGCCTGGCATGCACAAGTCCATGAGTTCAAACCCCAGCACCACGTACACAACTAAGTGTCAGAGCAACGAAAGCCACGTGAAAAACTAAATAAGATTGATTTTCTCTCTCTCTCACTGTCTCTCTTTCATTAAAAAAAAATAATTTCATGTGCTTTCTTTTATTTTTTAATTGTAGCCACTAGAGAATTTAAAACTTCATGCATAGGCTGGAGCGGTGGCTCAGTGGTCACTGCGCTTGCCTGGCAAGCACGAGGACCCAGGTTCAAACCCCAGCACCATGTACAACAACGAAGGGTTGGAGCAACGAAGGCCACATGAAAAACTAAATAAAGTTGATTCTCTCTCTCTCTCTCTCTCTCACTGTCCTTCTCTCTCTTAAAAAAATAAATAACTAAAATACAACTTCATGCACAGCTGGCCTGGCTTCTGCTGGTCCACGCTGCCCCAGGTACCTCAGGAAGCTGGCGTGGCAGTCAACGCTGGTCAGTTGTCCTGGTGTCCTCTGTCTCTCTCCCAGCCACAGTTAGGGTACATGTTCGCCACAAGGATGGTGCTTACCCCGAGAGGATGTTGTGGACGACTGAATCACAAATTAGACATTTTACCACTCCTGATCTTATACTGACTCTGGAACATTCCACAGTCTCCATTCCCTAAGTAATCTGTGCAGAATTCAGACTCAGGTCACCAGAGTAATTGGATCAGCCTGGGACTTACTTCTCAAAACCCCCAGAATCCTGTTCATGGAGTATGTTGAGCCCCGGTGACCGACTCATACACCCTGGGCTGCACAGGAGGACCCTGGAGCCTGAGACACAAGCACCGAACACGGCAATAAACCGTGTGGCTACAAGGAAGTCGTCAAAACAGCCAAGAGACAACCTACTGAACGGGAAAGGACCAGGGCCTGTGATCCCTCTGGCAGGGGACTGATATCCAGAACTTACACAGAACTCAAAAACCTCAATAACAAAATCACAAACAGCCCAACCAATAAATGGGCCACAGAGCTGAACAGAAACTTCTCAACAGAGGACATTGAGCAAGCCAATGAATACATGAGAAAGTGCTCTAAATCACTGGCAATCAGAGAAATGCAAATCAAAACTACCATATGATTTCACCTCACTCCAGTCAGACTGGCAAAGATAAAAAATACAAACAACAGCAGATGCTGGAGGGGCTGTGGGGAGATAGGAACACGAGCACACTGTTGGTGGAGCTGCAGACTGGTCCAGCTGCTCTGGAAAGCAGTGTGGAGACTCCTCAAAAAATTAGGGCTGGATCCACCTACGAACCAGCTATCCCTCTTCTGGGTATTTTCCCAGAGGAGTTAGAATCAGCACATTACAGCGGCACAGCAAAATCCATGTTCATAGCAGCTCAATTTACAATAGCTAAATTATGGAACCAACCCAGATGCCCCTCACAGGATGAGTGGATCCAGAAGCTCTGGTACACACACCATGGAGTTCCACTCAGCTGTTAGAAATAGTGACATTGCATCTATTGAAGGTAAATGGATGGCAATGGAAGAAATCATGCTGAGCGAAGTCAGCCAAACCCAGAGAGTCAAGGGCCGAATGTTTCCCCTCATTTGTGGAGGCTGGAGCTGAACCCAGGCTTGCGGGAAAGGGAGGTAAACTCAAGGATTAGAACCATAGAACAGAAACGCCAAATGTCAATATTTATGAGACACCGTTGCAGATGCTGCATGAGATGTTTGAGCAGCAAGCTATGCTGCGTGCCTGTACCAAAATGTAAATGCTTAATCCTATTGTGAAATATATCGAAGAATAACAAGGGATGATAGGAAGGGAGGAGAAGGGGAAAGGTTGGAACCAAGATAATTTTTTACATTTATGTGTTTATTGGCACCGGGGATTGAACCGAAGGACCCTTAAGCACTGAGCCACATCCCAGCCCTTTTTCTTTTTCTTCCATTTTGAGACAGGGCCTCACTGAGTTGCTGAGGCTGGCTTTGAACTTGCGATCCTCCTGCCTCAGCCTCCTGAGCTGCTGCGATCACAGGCGTGTACCACCGCACCTGGTCCCAATTCTTTCTTTCTTTTTTTTTTTTTAAGAGAAGACAGTGAGAAAGAGAGAGAGAGAGAGATATGCTTTTTATTTAGTTTTTCATGCAGCTTTCATTGCTCTGAGACTTCACTGTGTACGTGGTGCTGGGGTTTGAACTCGCATACTCATGCATGCCAGGCAAGCGCCATAACCGCTGAGCCACTGCTCCAGCCCCTGGTCCCATTTTTAACGCAGGCAGTGTCTTGGCCGTCCTACCCCTGACTGTCCAATTTTCCTGTTTGCAGCTCACATGAGCAACGTCTGTCTCCTTGCTCTGTTTTTCTTTTTCCTTTCTTTTTTTTAAAGAGAGAAGTAAAATGAGAGAGAGAGACAGAGAGAATCAATTTTTATTGAGTTTTTCGCGCGGCTTTCGCTGCTCTGACCCTCAGTTGTGTGCGCGCTGCTGGGGTTTGAACCCGTGTCCTTGCGCACGCTGGTAAGCTCCGTAACCACCGAGCCTCCACTCCAGCCCCCTCGCTCTGCTTTTGAACCACGCACTCCTTCAGGACCCCTGGCTCACCCACGTCTGCCCACACCCTGGGACCAAAGCCACTCTTAAAACTTCACCACTGCCCCCCATCTCCCAGGCCTAACTCCCCTTTGCACAGCCTCATGCTTGTTGGCACTTTGGAAAGAAAACAAAGAACTCGGGGCGCTTCAAGTCCTTCATGTCACTGTGACCCAGCTCTCCTAAGCTCGGGCTTCCCAAGATGGGCGAGAGGAGGTCCCCTCCCTACTGAGCCTCTAAACTCCTTGCCTGTGGGGACCAAGGACATTCCTGCCTGGAAGTGGCTCTTCTTATCAACCCAACCCATCCTGGAGCCCTCCAGCTGGGTCACCGGAGGGTAACATCAGAGCCACCAGCTCCTGAAGTCGTCCCTTCATGCCACATGTCACACGTGCTAAGTGGTAAACAGCTCTCCAGGAGCCAAATAAAAAGTCTTTATAGAGGGAACAACACGCAGGCACCAGAATCCAACGTAAATGAATAAGTAAGCCCAGTTCCAAGTTGCAGGCCACAGGACTTGCGCTGACGAGCCAGCTGAGCTGATTTCTGATGTGAGGGACGAAGAAAAGTCCAGGACTGGACATCTCCAAACTGCAGCTCCTGGCCCCAGCACCCATTAGACTCAGGACATACTGGCGTCCTAGAGCCAGGACGAAGCTGAGACCTGGAAGATGAGTGGGACCAGTGCAGGCTGGAGTGTCACCTCAGTCCGTCCCTGGACACTCATCTCTGAGGATCTTTCCTCTGTGAGCTGCTGTCCCTTGAGGCAGCTGTCCCACTCCGTGCCATGGAGGCCCAGCCCTGCCTCCTGCGTAGGGGTCTCTTGGCCTCGGCTTCACTCCGGATGAACCAGCCCTCTCCACATCCTGGTCTGACCCCCTGAGAATGTGACTACGGGGACAGTTTCACACAAGGCCGGTGCCTCCTTGGGAGGGGCACATCAGGCCTCCCCTGCTCAGCACTAAGGGCACAGGGGCCATGGGACGCAGCTGTGGCACCATTGTGGCTGGCACGGAGCTCCTGCGAGAGAGCAGCCGCCTCTCCACCTGGTCCATCCGCCCGCGTGGGTGAGGCGCGTTAACATGCTGCTGGCCAGGCGGGACACAAACACTGTCCTCCCCCGGCAGAGGAAGAGGCTGCTGACCTGCTCTTCAGATGCTGCCCGAGCTGCACGGCCGGGAGGGAGGTGGCAGGGACACCTGGAGTAGGCTGCATCCTCAGGTGGGCGGGAGGTGCCCGGCCAGGTAGGGTGGGCAGAAGTGCACACAAACAGGGACACAGAGCACAGGAACTGGGCTGAAAGGACCCTGGGTGTCAGCATCCGGCAAGTGATAAGAGCGTCCTAGGCAGAAGGGTCCACACGAGCCACTCTGCTCGAGGGCTGAGACAGACACAGCCAGTGGCCCCTGAGTCCCTGGGCTCCTCTTCCTGCCCCACCAGGCTGCTTTCCCAGCACCCCTCGCTTCCAGGCAGGGTCATGTGACCAGTTCCAGGCACTGTGGTGGAGGAAGTTGGTCCACTTCTAGGTGAGGCCCCTAAAACCTCCAGAGAGACTCTGTAGGTGCTTCGGACTCCAGCTGGACTGAGGGCCCCCGAGGCCGCTCAGCTGGAGCCCCGGTGTGGGAGGTGTGGGGCCTCGATGGCCACCGGCCGGCCATCACGTACCAGCAGGAGTGGGACACGTGTGCTCCTGGTGAGAAGCCACTCTGGCCTCAGCTTTGTCCAGTGAGTCCTGCACCTGTGCTGGTCGAGAGCCCACGGAAGCCGAAGTCACTGCAGGAAGGGACCCCAGAGTCCCTCGGGCAGGACGAAGGTTAGCTCCCACTTGGCCCTGGATTCCATGTTGGAGAGGAGAGAGGCAGGCACACTGAGCCCGGGGTTCACGTCCACACCTGGACTGGGGGTCCACAGCTCCAGTGGAGACATCAGGAGATGAAAGCCTGGATAAGAAACCTGTTCCCATGTCCCCCAGGGACAGTACCTGGAGCCAAGAGAGAGGAGCACACAGCACCAGGAGAAGTGGGGACTGTGGACAGAGGAGAGGGCGGACGTGGGTCCACTGCTAGGTGTCCTCAGGCTGGAACCCCCACAGAAAAGCCAGCCGGGTAGAAGGAGCCTGGGTGTCTCCAAAGCCCGGAGAGAAGACAGGCTGGCCCAGGCCCCAGAGCGCGGAGCAAGTGAGACCTCAACTTGACGAGGTGGCGGTGTTTTGCTGACCTTTGTGTCGGTGGGGTTGGGTGGGGACAGCTCCCTGTGCTCCACTGGTGTCAGCAGGAGCAGCCAACAGCTAAGGGCTGGAGCCATCTGTTGTCATCGATGTGGGCCTGAGGGCCGGATGAGGCTGAGGCCAAAGGGACAACAGCTACTCAGAGTGGCAGGAGCACAAGGGGACATCAGAAGTGGCCATCACTCTGCCAAAGCAGGTCACATGTTCACACCCATTCATGGGGAAGGGAAGAAATGCCACCGGATGTCACAGTGGCACAGCAAAGTCACAGCGGCACGGCAAAGTCACAGCAAAGGGTGTTGCTCAGACCACAGGGGTTCCGAGCCAGCCGCCAGCTGGGCAAGGACCCAGGCGTCCACCTAGCCACAGCACTGACTCCGCCTGCCATAAACGGGGCGCCCTTTAGAGGGAAGGGACAGCTTCACCACGCTGCTCCACGGAGTCTGCCGCTGGCTCTGACCTGCAGTCTGGCTTTCGGGGAGCCGGGGAGCCGCGCTGTCAGCAGCAGGAGGTTCCAAAGAATGATACCTGTGTCGGTGCCCAGACGTCTCCACCCACACTGGGCCCCTGTGCAAGCCACCTGGAGCGAAGCGGAAAGGCAGGTCCGGGTCGAGGCTGGGGGCCACCCTGCTCCACGCTCCCTGAAGCCCTCAGACTGCTGAGCAAACATTGGGGGATTGGTCGGAATCCAAAGTCAGTTTTTCCGAGCGGTGCCTTTCCTCCTCTCCATTTAACCCTCAGTGCAGCTGTGGAAGCGTAGCCCTGGGGGAGGCGGGAGTGTTCCCTACTGTGCACGTGCGCGCAGTAGGGAACTGGGGAGCCAGGCGCGGGCTCGGAGGCACCGTGAGCAAGGGAGTCACCTCCGTTTGCAGGGCTCCTGGGACTCAGCAAGGACCACTGGGGAGAGTGGATGCTCATTCTTTAGCAGAGAGGCGCTGTGGCTCCTTTGAGCCTCTCCCCACCCGGTTTTGAGGTTCGAAGACCCAGGACCTCAGAAGCCGCACGGATTGGCTGGGAGTAGGCTGTGGCACGCGTAGTCAGTGAGATCAGGTCGAGCTGGAGGGCGCCGGGTCCTGCACTCGCAGCACCGAGACATAAGGGAGACGCAGGAACGCCGGCGCTAGCTCGCGACCCCTGTCCTCCGCTGCCCGAGGCCAGGACGTGCCGTGCCCCTGGGCACACCTGCCTCGGAGGAGCTGGCCCTGCCCGCACCTCCAGCTTGGACATGCAGCCCCCGGAGCCGGCCAGCAATGCCATTCAGCGTCTGGGCCACTGGGTGCACCGTACTTTCTTATGGCCGCCCCAGGAGGCAGGCAGGAGGGAGGTGACGGTGATTTCCGGGTGCTCCTTGCCAGGGGCTGGTGGTGCACAGCTGTATCCCAGCTTCTCTGGGTGCTGAGGCAAGAGGATCCAAGTTACAGGCCCGCCTGGGCAACTTAGCAAGGTTGTCTCGAAAATGTTTTAGCAAGGGCTGGGGATGTGGCTCGGCAGTTTGCAGCCCTGGGTTCAATCCCCAGCACCACCAGGTTAAAAATAAAACAAAAAGCACTCCTGGGTTCCCTGGTCGGACTAACGAACCCGGACCACCACGCCCAGGGCCCTGCGCTCCTTCCCTCCTTCCCAGGAACCGTCCTGACCTCCCTGGCCAGCGCTGCCTTCCACCCACGTCAGCCTTGTGCGCCCTTTGCCACTTTGTAAGAAATGTCCTTGTGTCCCTAACCCGGTGCAGTGGGGTGCGAGGCGGCGTCCATGCAGCGGCCTGGACGATGCCCCAGCTCACAAGCCCTGCCCTGTGGTTCATCAGCTTCACTGAGCTTCAGGGAGCCTCGGTGTCACCTGCTGTGAAATGGGGACAATGCCATCCTGAGAGAACGGAATAAGACAGGACAGGAAATTCGTAGTCAAGGCCATGCAGTCGCAAAGCGTTGAATTTCCTAAAATGTGCTGAATCTGCTCCTTCGTTTGGTAAACACGGGCGAGACCTCCCTGCCCTGCAATGTCCTGGGCCCCGAATTGCGAGTATCGGGGCTGCAGCGGTGGCTCAGCCGTAGAGCCCTTGCCTGGCATGCACGATGACCCAGGTTCGAACCCCAGCACCACTAAGTGTCAGAAAACAAAGGTCAGATTTAAAAACATAAAATTGATGCTCTCTTTCTCTCTCACTCTCTTTAAAAAAGAAGAAAGAAGGAAAGAAACAAAGGAAGGAAGGAAGGGAGGGAGGGAGGGAGGACGGAAGAGTGCAAATGTCAGCCACAGTGGTCTCCACCCCCAGGGTACAGCAGTAAATAGAATGGGATCAGGGCTAGGGGCACTGTCAGAGACGTGGACTGCTCAGCTAAAGAGACACAAATCAAGATCAAACCAACTGCAGCAGAAAAATAACATAATGGCTCATTTAACAGAAAAATGTGAGGCCAGATGGCTTCAGGCATAGCTGGATATGGGTGCTCAAACCAGGCTGCCAGGAACTGACCTCCCTCCGTGTCCTGGTCCTAGGTAACAGAACTGTGCCCAAAGCTCCCAGCATATTGTGCTCATTTAGGAACCCAGCAGTGAAATATTTTGTAACCAAACACTACCCACAGTTCTGGGGAGGGCTCTGGTGTTGGTCGCACTCCCTGTCTGTGACCCAGTTGTAGCGGTCACGGGTTGGGAATGCACTGAATGATGCTGGTGCTGGGAGGTGGGGAGCCAGGAGCAGCGAGATTTGCCCGAAAGGAAATACGTGTCGTGTTGAGCAGAAGACTGTGGTGGAAGCAGGAGGGAGCCAGTGCTCTGCCCCAGAGAGCAGAGGGGGCTCGGGAAGCTTCTGCACGGGGAGATGAGACTGTGCCAGAGTTCCTTAGAGTAAAAGTGGGATTCAGAGGGCATGGCCTGCATCTTCAGATGCCAAGCCACTCCGTGAGGCTGGGGAGACTACCTGAGAGGGAACTCGGGTCACCAGCTTGCAGGGACAGGACACAGTGGCCTCTAGGGTTTATTTTCTAGATGGTGTGTTTCGGCTCTAGAATTTCCACATGGCCTCTCTCCCTCGCTCGCTCTCTCTCTCTCTCTCTTTCCCATGTTTTTCCTTGTGGGGAGCATGGTTCCCTTTATGCCACTCAAATCCTCATCTGATGATCCCCGACCTGGGTCATCTTAAGGCTGGCTCTGAGGTCTGTCTTTCCTCCAGAAGAAGGGTCACATATTTTGGCTGTTGGTCAAGTGGTTTTGGACGGCATCTTGGAGCAGGTGAAAGTTCTGAAGTGCCACCCTTGGATTCTGTTATATTCCTCCAAAGAATCGTCCTGTTGTGGCAATACCATTGCTACTTTGCCATTGTTCAGCAGGAAACCGTGTTGTGGGGCTGAACCTTCAAGCTCCTGTCCTGGAGGTGTTAGGTGAGTGGAGATCACACAGGGCTGGGGCAGGGAGGGCACATCACATATCCCTCTCCATGACCTGCTGCCCCCTGCCCGGAGAAGGCTTGGCCAGGGGAGGAACTGTCTCTGGGTGATGCCAGTTTTGTGGATGTTGGGTTCGTGTCCTCTCAGAGTTCAAGAATGAAACCGAGGGACACCGAGGCAAGCATAATAGACAGACTTTATTTTAAGAAAATGATAGAGGGCTGGAGCGGTGGCTCGGCGGTCACAGCGCTTCCTTGGCATGCATGAGTACAGGGTCCAACCCCAGCACCCACGTACACAACAAAGTTTCAGAGCAACAAAAGCCATGAGAAAAAAATCAATAAAAATTGATTCTCTCTCTCTCTGTCCTTCTCTCTTTAAAAAAAAAAATTTAAAAAAAGAAAAAGAAAATTATAGAAAGCAACGCATCAGGAAAAGAAGACCCCCCAGAGTTGGGTCCGGCCTTGGGCTTGTGCCTCCGGCGCCAATAGAAAGAATGTGGCGCTTGCTTGGCAGAAGGGAGAGTCTGCATCTGCACCCACCTGGCCAGACCCTCCTCACTAGCACTGGGGATGTCAAATGGAACTTAAAAAGAACCGGCTTTCCCTTGGTGGACTGGACACGCTCACTGCCCTGACCGCCTAACTTTTCCCTGCCTCCAGGGCACTCAGGCTCGCTTACGTGGGTGCCGCAGCGACGCAGAAGCGCAGCTGCTTAATGGCTGCGGAGATTGAGCTCAGCTCTCCGCAGCGGCTCAGTGGCTTCGGCTCCTAGCATCCCTCAGGACAGCAGGTCCGTCCCAGCATTAGCAGGCTTGGTGCTTTAGACAGTGACAGGGAGCTTTGAAAATGTAATGGAAGCAGAATGCGACCAGTGGACAGTCTGTGCAAGAGATTCCCCCAAGTGGTGTCCCCAAGCGGTGTCCCCAAGCTTCTCCACCCATGGCCCAGGGGAAGGAGTGATCGCTGCTTAGTCTAGCCAGCCAGTGCACACACTGACACACACACACACACTCGTGCACATACACTGACAAAAACACATGCACACTTGTGCACATGCATGCACACT
The DNA here is from genome assembly GCA_004027875.1 of Aplodontia rufa. Classification (NCBI taxonomy): domain Eukaryota; kingdom Metazoa; phylum Chordata; class Mammalia; order Rodentia; family Aplodontiidae; genus Aplodontia; species Aplodontia rufa. Next base: position 10,477 of record PVKS010001657.1, read on the forward strand.
CTTGCACACACTGACACACACGCACACTCGTTGACACACACATGCACACTCGCGGACACACATGCACACTCGTGTGCACACTGATGCATGCACATTTGTGTGCGCACACTGACACACTAATGCACACACTGACAAGTGCACACTCTTGTACACACTGACACACATGCACACTCACACTGATGCACACACACTCTTGCACACACTGACACACATAGATGCACACACACCAACCTACACACACTCACACTAGTGGACACACACACGTGCACACTCTTGCGCTCACACACTGACACACTCTTGCACCCACTGATGCACATACATGCGTGCACACACACACATCTCTGAAACAGGTTTCTCAGGGGCTATTTACTCTTATTATGTGTGGTGCTTTCTAATGTCTTTGCTTGATTTTATTTTACTTTTTTTTTTTAATGCTGGCCGTGGCTCCCTAAACTGATTCCAATCCTTAATAACCATCACAACCCTCGTTTTGAAAAATACTGCCCTCGGGAGGCGTGGGCAAGAGTGTTCACAGCAGCCTTGTTCATGGTAGAAAAACGAAACAACAGGAAGTGCCCCACGTGCCCGTCCCCTGGAGAACAGAGGTGCAAGCTGAGAGCACAGGCACAGGAGGAAAAGCAGTGGGAGCCCGCCCCAACCTGGAGGAACTCAGGACAGCTTGGCGCAGGCCAGGCGGAGGAGACCCCCTCTGCGCACAGACCAGAAACGATGCGCAGGCTGCCTCTGTGTGGACCGGAAGCTGGGGAGGCTTGACGCCGACCTCAGGGGACCTTGGTGTCCAGCTGTGTCCTGGATTATCTTTTCTTACTGTGCGTAAAACCTGAGTGGAAGTCAAGACTGAAGGACCGTCCCCCACTGTCCCCCAGGGCCTGCGGTCGGGGCAGTTTCCGCTCCGCTCCTGTGTCACCCTGTGTACAGTTTAAATCACAGATGCCACATAGGGGAACACGTGTGCATGGCCCTGCCACCCCCACCCCCACCGTGTTGCTCATTATAACTCCTTCCCTTACGAGGGGAAAACCTAGCCCCATGGCCTGGGGCTCCCACCTGGAGGTGTCACTCAGAAACACCGGCTTTTATGGGCCTAATGGCCTGTGGGAGGGAGGAGGGGATGGGAGGGGGACGAGTGTTCACTACGACTCTGCCCCAGCCTTCTCCGGCAGCAAATGCTTTCCCATTCTCCTTGAAAGGATTCGTGGTGGGCCGTTGGATGCAGACCCCGCAGCAGGCCTGCAGCAGAGCCAGGCTACCGTGGACCCCATGGCTGACTCAGTGCCAGGCGCCGTGGGTGCGCGCGACGCGGGGTCTCCTCGGTGGACGGCAGATCAAGGCGGTAGGCGACTCCCTGCTTAATGATCCAGCTCAGGAGGGTTCTGGAGCGTTTCCAAGAATAGAAAATAAGTCTCCTCTAACGTGTGGTGTGGGAAAGCTCGGAGGGTCCGTGGAGGGGCAGCCGCTCCTCTCTGGAGTGGGTTTAGGCAGGAACCGTGGAACGGGCCCCATCTCCACCTCCACCTGCTTTCTTGTGGCTGGAGAGAGTGACATTCAGGAATGCCAAATCGATCGGTCCCATTGGGATCCACCCCTGAGTGCCAGCTGTGGCCTGTCTTTATTCCCAAATCTGGAAGAAGCCTGGCGCGCCCTCAGCCAAGCAGAAAACTGAATTTGTGATCCCATCTAAGGTAGGTGGCCTTAGAATTCTTAAGAATTCTGGGGTCTTGAAGGCCTCGCTTCCCCAGCACAGCACCACCCGTAAGTGGGGGAGGGACCGACGCCTGCGTGCCGGGTCAGTCTCAGCAGCTCCAGCAGGCTGAGGATAAACTTGGGCTTTGCTGAGCACCCGGGGCCTCTGTGTCCCTCGCCCGCCCTGCCCACCTCAGAGCTGGAGGAGGATGAAGGGAGACCTTCCCCAGAGTCCTTGCAGGGTACCCGCTGAACCCATGCTTGAGCATGTCCAAGTCACACGCCGGTCCTGCGCCCGACTGAAGAAGCGGACTCCACTTTTCCCGGCCTCTCCTTCTCCCGGCACAGATCAGCTCCTAACTCACGCTCAGCCCAGGCTCATTCCACAGTTCACCTCCAGGGAGAGGTGAGCTCATGGAACTGCAGCGTACAAGCAGCTTCTAGATCCTTCCTCCGCACACCCTCCATCTTCACAGTGGGCTCTTAACACAGTGTTGGCTTTCCTCTACCTAGCAGCCCATGTTTCCCCCGACCCACTCCGTGTGGCTCCTGGTAGACGGCATCTGAGGGGAAGCAGGGCTCCGAGAACCCAGGTCCCAAAGCACCGAAGCACTGAACAGCAGGTGGGTGTAGGTGAACATAGGTTTGTGCAGGTGAGTGCAGGTGGGCACAGGTGGGTGCAGGTGGGCACAGGTGAACACAGGTTTGTGCAGGTGAGTGCAGGTGGGCACAGGTGGGTGCAGGTGGACACAGGTGAACACAGGTGAACACAGGTTTGTGCAGGTGAGTGCAGGTGGGCACAGGTGGGTGCAGGTGGGCACAGGTGGGTGCAGGTGGGCACAGGTGGGCAGAGGGGCAGAGGGACTGTGAGAGACAAAATCAGAGAGGCATCGTCTTGAGCCACAGAGGCTGAAGCTAAAGGACTGGTAATACCAAGTGCTAGTGAGGAGGTCAGCGTTTGGTGGCTGGGTGGTGGAGGGAAGTAACTGGAAACTCCACTCCTCAGTGTTTCCCTCAGCGTGGGAGGCCCACATCCTCACTCCAAATAGCTGCAGCGATGGTCTTAATGCGCCCATGAAAACTCCTGTTGGAGTTTAACCCCTCTTCTGGGGCATTAAGAGGGTGGGAACTTCATTCCATGGTGGCAATGGAGGTGGGACCTTCAGGAGGCTCTTAAGGTAATGGAGGGCCACAAAGGGTGGGACCCTGGTCCAACAGGGCTGTGGTTGATATGAAGAGGAGAGGCCTGAGCCAGGATGCTCTATCTCACCATGTGACACCCTGTGCCACCACAGGACTCTGCAGGGTCCCCGCCAGACCCCACTAGATGCCACTCCTTGACCTTGGGCTGTGGTCCCTTGACCTGGAATGTGAGCTGAATAAACCTTTGCTCTTTAAAAATCACCCAGTCTGTGGCATTCCGACATAGCAACGAAAACAGACAAATACCCAACGTCACACTGAAAAATCCCCGTCTCTGTCCGTGGAAACTCACATAGACGGAGCGCGTGCGGCTGTTTACCCAAAGCCCAGGTTTAGCTGAGCGTGCTGAAGCGCCTTGTTTCTGAGGAGCCCGTGGGACCGCTGCCAGGAGGTGGTGTTGGGTGGGCCCCGCCGCAGCATCACACAAACGCATGGTGATCGGCACACTCAGCCAGAGCAGCGCGGCTGCTGTTCATCGCCGTCTCTGCGCCCAGTTTGGTCCGGTGGTTAAAGAGGGGGCTGCTGCGGTTGGAATCCCAGCGCCCATGCTCTGAAGCCGCAGCGCCTCCGTCTGCTCATCTGTAAAGGGGTGAGGGCTGTCGTGAGGGCAAGGCGAGGCGCGAGATGAAAAGCTCTGGGAACGCTGCCCGCACGTCAAGCGGGCTACGGAAGCGTCGCTGCTGTTAGCAGCAGCAGGTCCGCATGGGCTAAGCGGAATCGCACGCGGATTTCTCTTGTTTGTTTTTAAGAGAGAGGGACGGAGAGAGAGAATCGATTTTATTTAGCTTTTCCTGTGGCTTTCATTGCTCAGACACTTGGTTGTACTCGTGGTGCTGGTGTTTGAGCCTGCGTCCTCGCGCATGCCAGGCAAGCGCCGTAACCACTGAGCCACCGCTCCAGCCCCAATCATACGCATTTTTTAAAAAGTAGCTTCCAGTAAATCTGCATGAGCCAGGGACCCGGTTTTATAGAGTTGGGGGACGATTTTCCTGGGCCTTCACACGGACAACTGAAACAAGATGGCAAACATTTAAAATTGCAGTAAAGTACTGAGTATGAAAATCAGCAAGGAACAGCTCAATGAGGTTTGGGGGACGTGTTTTTCCGACAAAGCTGTGTGCTACTCAGAGACTCCATACGAGGTTGCAGATGGAATCTTTTTGGAGAGGTGCCCAGCGTGACCTTAGGGTCCCCACAAGCTGCTCCTAGGTGCTGAGAGTCGTCTTCATCGGCTCCTCTGGTCAGCCAGCGCCCTGCAGAGCCCATTCTGCTTTTGCCTCTGGGTGGGACCCGGGCCCCTTTCCAACACCACTGTCACCTGTGTGTCTGCTTACATTTGCCAAATCTCTGTGCAGGGTTTTTTTTTTAACAAGGGTCCCTGCATTTTCTGGTTGGCAGTTGGAAACAGACAGCATGACCATCAGGGCTGGGTGTGGCTTGGAGGTACGGTACTTGCCCAGCACTGCAGGGTGCGGCAGTGACCGTAAGATGCTGTGACTAGGGCTGGAGTGGTGGTTCTGTGGTTGTGGTGCTTGCCCGGCATGCGCAAGCACACGGGTTCAAACCCCAGCACTACGTACACAACTAAGTGTCGGAGCAATGAAGGCCATGTGAAAATCTCAGTAAAAATTGATTCCCTGTCTGTCTGTCTGTCTCTCTCTCACTGTCCTTCTCCTTCTCTCTTTAACTAACAGGGTGACAGAGAGTCCACACCTAGGTGTATGTCCCGAAGAACTGAGAACAACCTAAACAAATAAATGTCCCCCCACGCTCACGGCAGCAGAGATCACAACAGCCCAAGTGTCACGAAGGGAAGAGTTAAACGTGGCAAATCGGCATGGCGAAGTATTATTCAGCCATAAAAAGGACACAAACAGCCGGGTACTGTGGCCACACCTGCAATCCCAGCTATTCAGGAGGCTGAGGCAGGAGGATTGCAAGTTTGAGGCCAGCCTGGACAACTTAATGAGCCCCTAAGCAACTTAGTGAGACTCTGTCTCAAAATACAAAATAAAAAAGGGCTGGGGATGTGGCTCAGTAGTTGAGTGCCCCTGAATTAAAAAAAAAAAAAAGTAAGACAGGAAGCACTGATAGATTGATTCATGCTACAATGTGGATGAACCCCAAAATCATGTTAGTGAAAGAACTCGGATCCACAAGGCCCCGGACGGTGTGATGTCATTTGCATAAAATATCCCAGGTAGGAGACCCATGGGGAGGGGGTCATGAAGAATGGCTGCTGGGGCTGTGGGCTTGCCTGGGGGTTATGACAGTGTCCTGCACCTAGAAGCGGGTGGGTGCACAGCCGTGTGAAAGTCCTGAACGCGGGCCCTGCCTCTTGCTGGTGCTGGGACCTGGACCGCGTTTCGGCCTCCACCGATGCCTCTGCTGGGTGGGAGGCTGCAGTGGCCTCCTCAGGGAGGGTGAGGTCTTGCTCTGGAGCGCTCAGGTCGCTGTCCTCGCTGTGGCTTCTTGACAGCCTCGGGGGCCACACACTAAGGGATGGGAGGCCATTTGGGAGCTGTTTCCACCCAGAAAGTCCCTGGGAGCTGCATCAGGGCCCCCTTGCCTCAGAATCGAGGGTGTGGGAAGCTGTCGGGCCCATTTCCCCTCCCCAGCCGGAGATGCGCAAGGGGAAAGGCCGGGCCTCCACAGCAGGGCAGGAGGCAGCTGGGGAGGCACTGCCAGAGTACCGGTTGGGCCTGGAGGAGGAGAGGCAGACGCTGAGGGGCCCCTGGTGCTGGGGCTGTACCTACCCTTGCTAGCTGCCCTGCTGAGGCCTGTCTGAAGGCAGGGGGTGCATTGTCCTCCAGGAGAGAAGCCTGAGCCACCCCAGGCAGGGAGAAGGACCCTCCTTCCAGCACCCTGGAGCTCCCACCCCTCCCAGGAGCAAGGCTCGATCCCTGCCTGGGGAGGGACTCCGAATGCGGAGGCCGGGTGCTTGGAATCGCGGGTCCTTGTTTTACTGCCTCCGGTAGGAACGCAGGCCACGCGCCCCAGCAAGGGTCAGGCCTTGGACTCCATCCCAGGAACATCCAGGGATGCCAGCATGTCACGTTAGAGTTTGTCTCAAAATCACTCTTGCTCCTGGGTTAGTGCGCAACTAGTGTGGCCACTTCGACCTCTGCAGAGAAGCCCAGCAGTGACGGCTGCCCACGTCTGGGACGGACGGCGGTTCTGGTCCTTTGCCGGCAGATGTATGGCTTTTGTGTTGAAAAACCTTTTGAGGAGAGGTCTGTGGGCCTCGTCCAGCTATCAAAGGGGTCTCAGTGGCACCAGAGGCAATGCCCACCACCTAAGGCACGGAGGGGTTGCTTCAGTGCCCCAGCACAGGCCTGGAACTGTGGGCCGCACCAACCGTGAACCTACAGGGTCCCTTTGGCATGTCCCCACTGACAACGTCACCACTCTTGCACTTCGGGGCCATTTTGAGGTGAAGTCAGGGTTACCTGAACGTGATCACCGTGATAGGGAGCCTGTTGACTTCACAACCCAACGGCCACTCAGCGACCAATGGGAGGGTAGTGGATGCAGCCTGGACACACTGGCCCCGGGCTGGGCGGAGTGGGGCCGTGCAAGACCTCAGCCCGCTACTCAGAGCAGCGTGCACTTGAAAACTCAGGACTTGTGTATTTCTGGGATTTTCCATTTAAGGTCTTCACGCCAAGCTTGACCTCAGATAACTGAAACCATCGGAGGCAAAGCGTGGATCAGGAGGCGACTGGATTTAGTTTCATGTTGGCTTTTGCTTGGGGGGAATGGGGTGGGGTACAAACGGGAGGCAGCAGGGAGGAGACCCTTTAAGGTTGGGGTCCCCACCCGGGACCCCCAGGCCAGATGCAGCGGGATCTCGGGGCGCGTGCACCCTGCACCAGCCCTGGCGTTGAGCTCAGCAAACCCCTCCCTGCCCTAGTGCCCGTCACACCTGCTGCTCCCTCCCTCTGCAAAGTTCTCCTCCCGGGTTCCAGCCCTGCTCCTTCATTTCCCCAAGTTTGGTGCTCCCAGGCCTCCTGAGAGAAGCCCCCTCCTCCCTGGCCCCTCCACTCCGAGCCCCTCGCACTGCTCCTTTTATCTTCTGGATCTGCAGCTCACAGCTCCCTTCGCGTTCACTGTGTCCGCAGCTGGACGACCAGTGCCCAGAGCAAAGCCACAGGGCAGGTTCCCAGCAGACAGACGAGGACACTCAGGACCCCGAGAATCGCTTGTTGGCCAGGCGAATAGGGTCTCCTTCACCCTGGGCTAATCTGACGCCCTGGGACCATTTTCTCCAGCCTCAACATTTCTCCTGTATTTAGGGAGAAGGAAACCCCAAGCCTGAGACCGCCCGTCCCCATCCCTCCATCCTTGGCCCTGGGTCCACCGTCTCTGCCTCTCTGGCTCTGCCTATTCTGGACTCTCCACACAAATGGAATCTTGCGTCTGGTCTGTCTGGCTCTTCCACTCTGCATCATGTCCTCAGGGTTCATCCCCACGTGGCACACATCAGCCCGCATTCTTTTTTACGGCTGCATAGTAGTCCATTGGACACATGGATCACATTTTCTTACCCACTCATCCGTTGAGGGACATTTGAGTTGTTTTGGTATCTAAGCATCAAGAGAGAAAATATCAGATATTTAACTCCCAAGTCCAGGGATGTTAGGAGTCCAGTCCTTCCAGTCCTGAGTCCTGTCCTGTAAGGTAGAAGGGGCACATCAGATTTGCTGCTTCCTGTCCCTACCATCCCTGGGGACCCAGCACTTCCTGTTTGCCACCTGGACTCTTTTCACAGCACCAAGCGCTCTTCCTCCTCTCCTGCCTTCAATAATTTACCCTCTCTGCTGCAAACTCTGGGCTTGGGCATCCTTTTCTTAAGTAGGGGGACCAAAAGTGAATTTCCAACTTAGAGCAGCTGCCCAGTACCCACAGTCCCCAGCACTCTAAGAAGAGAAAGTAGCACACGATGAATTCTAACTGCCACAGGGGTGGCACCTGCGAACCCACAAGCTCACAGCTTCCTCCTTCAGACCTGGGCCTGAGGAGCCGGCAGGTATTTGGAGCCACTGGCCCATGGCAGGAAGTCCTGACTCTGGCATGAGTCCTGGAACCCACTCACTTCCTCTGGTGACGAGAGAGGGAAAATAAGATGCCAGACAACAATCAAGGTGACAGATTAAAAGCAGCTGGATAAGAGGAAGGGACACCGAGAGAAGCCAAGTGCAATGGCCATTTAAGACAGGGCGGGAGCAACAGCTCAGGAGCCTGCGGGGCTGGGGGACGAGCCCAGGGGCTGCCAGGCTGCAGAAGGAAAGACCAAGAGACCGCACAGCCAGAGGACGTCGGTGACCGAGTGACATCCCAACCTGTGTTAGTGACTGCAGAGAGGACGCTACCCAACAAGACAAGATGCCAAAATCGTTAGCAAAAAACTTCGTGTTCTTTAAAAACAGAAACTGTCTAAAACCAGCATAGCCACATGCGAGAACTGGGGCCCGGCTGCTGGGCGTCCTGTCGCGTTACAGACACTGCTTCCCCCTGACCTGGAGGAAGACCGAGACTTGAACAGCTTTTACTTAAAGGCTCCCATCAGCCTGACTGAAGCCACTGGACTTCTCTCCCAGGGCTGGAGGGACAGAGCAGAAAAGAGCAGACACAGAGGAGGGGCAGGGAGCCCAGGAGCTGCAGAGATAACCAGAAACCCATTACCCGGCACAAAGACAGGGCACTGAGCAGGGTCGCGTCTGAGCAGGTGCAGGAGCCAGGGAAGTCCCCGCTCTTCGGAGGACGGAGGACGGCGAGATCCAGGTGCCTCTGGATGTCCCAGCCCCAGTGACCCAGCCTGGATCCCCGGCGGGTGCAGGAAAGACTAAGTGGAGAGCCCCTCTCCCCCTACGCCCTTGGGGTCCTCAACCCTGACATTGAACTTCATGGCTTAACTCCAAGACCTCCCTCTCCCTCCCCCACCCCGCTGCCAGGAAATTGTGTTCCAGAATCACCCAGGCCCTTGCAGGGCAGGATAGAAAGATCTCCCAGGCAGCCCAGGCCCCAGGCTCCCCAGCACATCTGGACACCTGGTCGGTCCCATTTTCTCCAAGCTGGGTGCCCTGTCCCTGTCCCGGGCAGGTGACGCTTGTTCACAAAGAGCCAACTTTCTGTGAGATGAGAAGCAGACTCACCCCTCGTGTTCGCGTTCAAATCTAAGCAACACATCCTTTGGGGATTCCAGGGTGCTAAGCGATGAGAGAGACAGAAAGCGGAGCATCACACGAGGTCCCGACGCTAACCGAAGCGTGAACATGGGCGTTATTCCACCCGAAAAGACAGGGAAGTCCCCAGGCACACGCAGTGTGGAGGAAGTGTGACAGCGTCAGCTAAGCGAGGGCCAGACTCGGATAAGCTGTACGTGTGGCTTTTTTTTTTTTTTAACCCAGGGGCGCTCAACGTATGAGCCACATCCTCAGCCCTTTCTGTTTTGTATTTTGAAACAGGGTCTCACTAAATTGCTTAGGGGTCTCACTAAGTTGCTGAGGCTGGCCTCAACCTTGTGATCCTCCTGCCTCAGCCTCCCAAGCCTCTAGGATCACAGTTGTGGCCGTTGTACCCACCTGGGAATGCTTTTGATGCCACTGAATCATATACTAAGAAGTGATTAAAAAGGCAAATCCCATGTTTTACTAGCTTTTTAAAGTAAGAGAAAAAAAAATGTCCTTCTGAGCGGGGCCCTGTGGACCCCCTATGAGGACCTAGACTCAGACCACGGGCAGGGAAGGAGCAATTCAGGATTTTGGGCTGAGCAGGAACCTAGAGACCTGTGCTGTGCCTTTTGGTGGAGCTTGCTGACGTTGCTTGGTGGCCCTCTCGCTTCAGTTCTGTGTGCTGTCGCTGATCCCAACCCGTCCTGTTGCTAGTGTAACGAGTAACACGAACCCTGTGACTGAACAGCGGGAGCTTCATCTCTCAGGGACTGATGTGGAGATGGGGACAGGTCCCCTGAGCCTGGCGGAGACTTCTTTGTCCCTTCCGGCTCCTGGGGCTGCTGACTGTCCTTGGCGCTACCTCTCTGCCCCCACTACTGCGTGGCCTCGGAGTCCCCCTCTTACAAGGACTTCAGTGACAGTCCATCAGGGTCCACCCTGCTGACCTCTTAACCTGGTCTCACCTGCAAAGACCCTACCTCCAAGTAAGGCCACGTTCCCAGGGGCTAGGCTTGGGGCTGGAGCACCTCTTGGGGACACAGGTCTCAGCTCATGCCAGACGCTGGCTTGGAAAGCGCTCATTTCTTTCTTGGCTTATAAAATGGAGCCCACGTCCCTATCAGGGTTAGGAACAGCCTTGCTAACCTCGGAGGAGGAGGCCTGAGCCCCCAGCATGGCTGCTCCTGGGTGCCGCTCTCCGCTCTCCGGAGGACGCCCCCGGGCCTCTCTCCTCTCCTGGGACGGCTGGCCCTGGGTGGAACACAGACCTGATTGGTCAGCCTTGCCGAGGCCACCTGGGTGCTGGCAGACCCCGGTCCTCCATGCCGGCCCCCAGGGCACCTGCAGCCCTCCAGATGCGGTCAAGCCCAGAGTGAGGTCGGGCTTTGCATGAGGTTTGGTTGCTGCCGTCCTCCCTGGCTCAGATGTCCCCGGGGCCCCCACTTCCTCCCCGCCTGGCCGGGCAGAGAAAGAACACTGGGAGTATTCAGGTGTCCTGGGGAGGAGCCTTGACCCTTACCTGGCCACCTCAGCCAACCTGTACTGGGTTCCTCTTCCCCAGAATCTCCCAAAGGCCCCAGCGTCCTCCAGAGCCTCTGCTGCTCCCTGCTCAAGCAGCACGACAGTGGGGGCCCCCGACTCCTCCTTTCCCCTCCCAGCTCAGCATTTCTCTGGATCTGGCTTCCGAATGTCCCCTCCCCACCCCACTGGTTAGGAGTGCAGACGCTGAAGCCAGGCTGCTGGTCCAGTCCCGCTCACCTCCTCCTGCTGGCTTGCCTGGGGCAAGCAGCTTGCCCTCGCCGTGCCTTGGCCTCCCATCTCTGCAGCGAGGGCTGCAGTGCCAGGGGCGGGGAGGTAGCTTGTGCCCGGCACCCGATTGTGAGGATATTTCTCTCTGAAGACGTAGTCTCCCGCACCTTAAGCTCGTCTCTGTCCTGCTTGCTCTGTGACCTGATTCCTCCAGATCGTCTGTGGCTCAGTCATTCAACAAACTTCTGTCCAGTACTCCTCCAGCACGCAGTAGGTGGTATGGCTCCCAGTCCTAAAGCTACAGAGGTAGCAGGGGCCACATGACACCCACAGCCCAGAGACAACAATTTCAGAGCTTCATCTTGATTCAGCAGCCCCTCCCTGGCCCCTCTGTGGTCCACCATGTTGGTTTTCCTCTTCTAGAACTTTCTTAACTTTTGAGGTCCTTGCCTAGCCAACAACGAACTCTCTTCACACTCTCAGCTGGAAGTACTCTCCAACTGAACTGCCATGCATGCTGACAAGCCTGGCACCCTGCAAAGTGGAGAGTCCTTTCTTTTAGAAACATAACAGTCCGTGGGAAGACTGACGTGCTGAAGGCCAAGTAAGGCAGAAGTCTGCCCCTGAGGGTGGGCCAGGCCTGAGCAGTTGCACTCCCATCAAGTCCCCAGCTACTGGAGCTACCATGTGCCCAGAGGCTCTCCATCTTCCTGGGATGCCATTTCTCTTCAGGTGGGTGCAGGTGGACGTTGATGGAGATGGGGGGCAGGTCCCTTCAAGCCACCTACCAGTGTCACCATGACCCGCCCCTCTTCCTGTCCAGTGTCACCTGCCTCTGGCTGGTGTCTTGGTCAACTCAGGCAGCCACAGCAGAAAACCAAAATTGGGAAGTGTAAACACGTGTTCCTCACAGTCCTGGAGGCTGGGGGCCCAGGCCAGGGTGCCCAGATCCCACCTGGTGAGGGTCCGTCCTGGTGTGCAGATGCTGTCTCTGGAGGAGGCCGGCTCTCCTGCCACCCCTTGGAGGACCTGAGTCCTGTGGGTCGCGGCCCCACCCCAGTGGCCCCGTTAACCTAGCTGCCTCCTGGGAGCAGCACCCTGGGGCTCTGCGGGGACACATCAGCAGGACCGTGAGGGGAGTCGAGAGCACACGCACCCTGCACACCCGAGGCCTCTGCTCCGGATCCGTCCAGGCCCTGGCAGCCGTCATGAATGGATCTGTGTTTGGGAAGACAGGGAGCTAAGAGGGGGGCCTCCCAGACAACATGGGGGGCCCAGGGCTGAGGTATCAGGACAAACGAGGGACATTCAGGACATTTTAGGGCCCACTGCTGTCACGGGCTCCAGTTCTATCCACGCACCTGCCGGGACCACCGTCTCTGTGAGCCTCAGTCTCCCCCCTGCACATGTCAAACCCTGACCATTGCCGGAAAGATCTGCGGAGGCGGTTAGAAAAGAGCAGGGCCCAGGACAGGTCCTTGTGGGACCCCCAGGAGGGCGGGGTCGAACGTGGAGAGGGCAGGCTCACTGGCCCGCCCTCCTGGGGCTTAGGGTCTGCTTCTAGGGGGAAACGCCTCAGTGTCCCCAAGAAGCAGCCCCCTCCCCCATGCCCCAGAACGTTCTGGAACTTCTTGAGGGCACCTGCCTTCAGGTAGAGAGGCTCATTCCTGGCACACACAGGACATCTCCTTCTGCAGAGCCCTCTTGTCCTCTGCCACTCGGTCCCATGACCCCACAGGGCTCAGGGCAGGTGGCCAGGCCAGCAGGGGTGGGCTGTGACCTGGAGAGGCACAGGGGAGATGGGGAGCGGGAGGGAGTGCCATGTCACGGGAGCCATTCAGGCTCTTTCCAGAAAAGGCCATGGTCTAGGGCTGGGGGCTGCACAGGGACACGGGGAGGACGGTGTAGTGCCTGCCGTCCCCCAGCCTGGTGGCCTCACCCACATAGCCCGCGTCTCCTCTTCCGCCTCCCTCTCCACCTCCTCCTGGTATAGTGCAGAAAATGTGAGACCCTCAGGACCGTGCAAGAGAAGCCTGCTGGGTCCCATCTGGTGGCCGTGACGGCTGTGAGGCTCTGGTGGCCCCTCGCTGTGTGCCAGGCCTGAGAGCTGCACACAGTGGCTCCACGCAGCCCTGGGAGCCCCAGGCCCCGCCCCTTTAACAGGCAAGGAAACTGAGGCTCAGAGTCTCCCAGCCAACGACAGTGAACCTGCTCTGGGCTGGGGGCCATGTGGCAGCCGCGTGCCCCAGGGCCTCCCGTCCCCTCCCACCTCCTGGACAGGGCAGGGCAGGACGGCCGAGGCACTGGGGCCAGCACATCCCCTGCCTCCACCTTCGAGGGATCCTGGCTGCCAAACAGGAGAGGAAAAGACACTGAGCCTGGACTGCAGGGCTGTGCTGAGAACGGCCATCGACTTCCACGTCCCTCACCTCGGGCTTCACGGGGTTTCCTAACGTCACACAGGTGCGGCTCTGAGAAGGTGCAGCCACCTGGACGTTCTTGCCCCGCATGAAGACAACAGATGGAAACAGCAAGGAGAGGGCTCCCTGATTCCTGGGGTCACCCTGCTGTGGGCTTTCCTCCCGGTCCCCGGGCGTCTCCAGCACCCTCAGGTCTCCCCCGGAGGATGAGCAGCCTGGACTCAGCCAGGGGTCCCCAGCCCCGGCCAGAACCTCCTGCTGCCCATCCCAGGCCATGTCTGAGCCTAGTAAGGAAGAGGACTTCCCAGTGTGCCCCCCCCACCTGCTCACCAGGAGCCCTCTGTCCAGCGTGACCAGCTGTAGGAGTCCAGAGACAGCACAGCCATTCTGGGCCAGTCACCCAGCCAAGCACTATGGCCCAACAAGCCCCTATATCCAAGGCCACATGGGCTTTGCTCAGACCCAGCTGGGGACCAGGCTGTTCAGCCAAGGGAACTCCCCGCCAGGCTGGGGATGGCAGAGTTGGCCAGCAAGGGGAAGACCTCCTTCTGGAAGGCCCACTCAGCCTCTGCTGCCACCCAACCTGGAGCCAGGCGCGAAGAACGGTGGTGGTCAGGGGGCAGCTGCTGCCGAGCCAACTTTGAACTTGGACGCCTTTGAAATCCAGCTCATAAATTCCCAGCTCTGCCGAAGGGCTCACCTCGGGGTCTGGGTGTGGAGCCTGCCCAGGCGCCCTGTGCCTCCAGCACAAAGCCACATTCACAGGACCACGTGCGAGCGGCGAGTGTGTGTGTACCTGGGGACAGAACGTTTGTGTGCTGTGCCAAAGTGAGGGCTGTACATCTGGAAAGTTTCAGGTTTACTGCCTGAAGCCGTGGCCCGGGTCGGCTAAAAGCACGCTTGCGCCCAGCCGCAGCTGTGCAAACTCCTGCGGCCAGGCAGCTCCCGGGCTCCTGACACCTCCCTCAGGGACATGGCCCCCCCCACCCCACCCCCCGGCCAGACTCCATTCCAGCCCCGTTTCAAAGTCACTGGTCCCGCCACGGACCTGTCTGAGGCTGCGTTCTGGCCTCCAGGAGAAGCCAGCCCTGGGTGCTCCTGGGTACCACAGTGGGGCGACAGCCCTTCCCTCAGGAGCTGGTCCTGCTCCCTTTGCCTCCTCCCGATTGTTGCTCAGGAAACCCTCTCCCCTCTCCCCTGCTCCGGGTTTGGTTTGTGTTTGGAGGAAGGGAACCGGTGTGTGGTGTGTGCATGGGCAGGGAGCACAGGAGGCGAGGGGAAAGTCAGGGCCCACGGGTCCAGGAGGATAGGGACACAAGGCGTGAGGGGCCTGGTCCAGGGACCCACCATGGTGCTTGATCCTGCAGGAAAGCAAGTTCCCAAACCATCACCAGGGGGATGCAAGTGGACACATCAGCTGCTGCCCTGCCCCTTGGTCAAGGAGGCTCTGTGGATATCACCCCCTTCTGGTTTCCCACACACCAGGCCCACCCACTCCTGCAGGGGGAAGTACTCGGAGAAGGTCCGGGCCAGAAGCAGGAGGCCCTGGGGATGCCCTGAGGGCCAGGCGTCCCTACCTCCTACGTACCTCTGCGGCCAGCCTGCAGCAAGCAGCTGGAGGGATGTGTGGCGGGAGGGGGTCCCTAGGTGCTGAGCCCCCTCGAGGTGCCCAGTGCAGCAGAAGGAGGTTGTGGAGGGAGGAGGCCAGATGGGGCCTCACAGCAGGAACTGTGCAGAGTGTCACACTGTGCCACAGCAGCCTGTGAGAAGCAACCAAGAGGGAAGCCTGCTCCCGGCCAGCAGCCTGTGCACCCCCAGGGAGTTAGACTCAGCAGGCTCCGATGGGATGGGAAGATGGAGAGCTTTACTCTTGAACACCAGAAGCCCCTAAGCCAGCTGGCGGAACACGAGCCAGCGATGAGCAGGAGGGGAGACCAGGTGTCCCCAAGGCAGGGATTTCAGAGCCCCGGGGAGCCTGAACTTGAGGCTTGTGATAGAGCTGGAGAAGGGGTGGAGCCACAGGGCTTCAGAGACAGAGCTCCCAGGACCAGGAGGAGGAGGAGAGGAGGGAGCTGGAGAAATGGAATGTGGCCATCCTCCATGAGTGCCCCAGTCTGAATGTCCCCAGCCTGTCTTGGCCTCCCATGATCATCCAAATCACACCCTCAAGTCCCCAGAATGTTGATGTATGAGGCAAAACAATTGCTGGTTTGATAATTCCAGAAACTACAGTATTGGAAAAGAGCACCGATTTTCCAAAGAAGAAGGAGCTGGCTCCAGTCTTCTCATTCACAATAGCCGCCGCCCCTCCGTGGGGGCCCCACATGTGCCCTGTGGGTCCCTGCTCCGTCCCCTCAGCCATGTGAGTTGTTTTGGTCAATAAAGTGGGATCAAGAAAAACATGATTCTGGGCAGAAGCCCTAGGAGCCAACATAAGGTTCCCAGCTTTTCTCTCTATCATGACTGTCCCCAAGAGGAGCAATCCCTTCATCTGGGTCCCCAGAATGGAGACCGATAGGCAGGAAATCTTTAGCTAGCCTGCGATGAACTTGTACTGAGAGCAATAAACCGTCGTGCCAAGCCACTCTGATTGGGGGCCTGCACGTTACTGCAGCATAACTGCAGCTGACTGATACAACAGGATCAGTTTTGAACTTCGAAAATAAAAAGTTGAAACGTAATCTCTGGAAACTAACAGAGGTTCAGTAGGACAGATCACAAATGACAAATGTCTTTTACTTATTTGCTAAGGCTACAAGAGTAATAGCTCAGAAGAGTCCTGTCACTATGATGAGATCTGAATTTCAGTTTCATGGACGAAAACGCCCAGGCTGCTTCTCATAGACAAGATGGAGAAATCGGAGCACAGTAACAACGTGATTAAGTGGTTTTGTAAGCATTAGAGTGATGAACCCAGGAGGGCTGGTTTAATGTGGCCGACGCCAACCTGCAGAAAGCTCTGTCGAGCTACGCACGGGCTCCGCCACTAGTGACTTTTTACGAGCCCTTCGAGGGCATGCGGGACAGTCACATTCAGAAATGATACAGTCAGGAAGAAGTCTTTGCTTTGGGCAAAGAATTCCAGTCCACTGGGAGGACTGGAAAGGCAAGTCATGGGTTTATAGCAGCAGCACTTGTGACAGTCACACTGTGAGTTAGGTTTTTTGTTTTTTTGCTTTTGTTTTTTTAGAGAGAGAGAGAGAGAAGCAGAGAATCACTTTTATTTATGTTTTCATCTGGTTTTTCTTTCCCTGACACTTAATCGTGTACGTGGTGCTGGGGCTCGAACCCGGGTCCTTGCACACGCCAGGCAAGCATGAGCTGCCACTCCAACCCTGTGAGAGCTGTTCTCTAGTGCCACATTCACCGAGCCCTCAATGTGTCCGTGTGCAAAGAGCTTTACACAATCATCTCACTGTGCTCCTCAGCACAACCCTGCTTATTTCACACCACGCCTTCCACGAGATTGCATTCACTGAATCCTCTACGGAATACAAAACACAGTGGAACTTTTTCCGTAAAGAAACTCGCAGGAAGGGCTGGAGCAATGGCTCAGCGGTTACGGCGCTTGCCTGGCATGTGCTGGGATACGAGTTTGAACCCCAGCACTACGTACACAACCAAGTGTTGGAGCAACAAGAGCCACACAAAAAGCTGAATGAAATTGATTCTCTCTCTCTCCCACTGTCCCTCTCTCTTAAAAAAAAGAAAAAGAAACTCCCAGGAAGTGGGGTCCAGTCCCGGAGTGAGTGGCACATTCTATCATTTCTTCCTGTGTGCTTTTAATTTTTAACTTAAGGCTGCAGTTGAACCCAACAAATATTTATTGAGCACCTACTATGCCCCCAACACTTCCAGGCACTGCAGATCGGATGGTGAACAGGACAAACGCAGGAAGTGACTGTTAAACAGGGAATATGGAGGGGCCCCTAGGAGGTCAGGAAGGGCTGTGCCCCGGGGTGGTGAGGAGCACCCTGCCGTGGGCCCCCGAGAGTCGCCCCTCAAGTTCCACTTTCCCCTTGATTGGAAGCCTAGGCGGGAAGAGAGAGGGCTGCTGCTGGGACCGGCCGGGAGCAGCGGGCAGCGGTGTGAGAAGAGTCCGGACGTCCGGCATTCTGTCCAGCTGATTTCGACGCAGAAGCTTCCCCGGGGCCCCAGGAGCCTCACGGCGCTCAGAACCCAGCAAATGTACAAAAAATAAACCTGCGACTCTCCAAGTTCCTTGTATGTTCCGAGCCCCGGGAACGATCTGTTTAGCAAGAGCATTTCGTATTCTCAGTTTTTTCTTTTCCTCTTCTTCGTCTTCTTTTTTTAACCTTCTTTCTCTTTGCCCTTATTTTTCTTCTCTTTGTTTGGATTTTGAGCAAAAACTTCCTACCCGCTCTGATATTTCCCCCATGAATGTCACCAGACTAAGCAGGCTAGAAAAACACTTGTAGGAAAGGTGGTGGATGGCCAGGAATCAGACAGACGGCAGCCTGAGGACCTTCCAGAGGCCAGCTGCGCCCTGGCTCCCACTCAGCGGGTGACAGCATCTCGCTCCAAAGTCAGGGAGGCTGTTCAGGCCCCATGAGGGCGACCCCTTGCAAGAAGAGGTCTCTTTGAGCCCCTCGGGTGGAAATGCAGATGCTGGAATCTCTCTTGGCCCACGCTTGAGGGAACGGCCCGTGGAGCCCCTCTGTGTGTGAGGTTGGTGAAGTTGGCGTCCCCCGGTCACTCGATTTGGGCTGATCCCAAATTCCCCCAGGGAGATGAAACCTGGCCTGGATCTGAACTCAGAAGAAGACGGTGATTGAATTTCAAAGGGTGAAAGAAAGCCATGAAATTTTAAGGCCTTGAACTTCTTTGGAGAGAGGAGAGCAGGGAGAGAGAGAGAGGTCATCTGAGCTGGAGAAACGCAGAGCAGGCAAATGTGAAGGGACCAACGTCAGCGGTGCCCTAGACACGTTTGTTGGGGAAAAATAAGGAAAACAAAGAAAATAAAAGAAAAACATTCTTGGTCTTTTGTTTGCACCAAGAATTACAGCAGAGTTCCTGAACCTTATTAAATTAACATAAAAGCAGCCTGTTACATTTTTTATCATTTTAGGTTTGAAGCCGTTCCGACCCACTCACCACCCACCCCTGCCGCTCCGCATGGCTCCTGGCTCAACAGCACTGTGCGCACATGTGTTTCTGTAAGTGTGTCTGTGTGCTCGCACGTGTCTCTGCGTTTGTGTACGTGTGTGTCTGTGTGCGTGCGTGTTTCTGTATGTGAATGTGTCTGTGTGTGCACATGTGTGTCTGTGTGTGTGTGCATGTGTGTCTCTGTGTGTGTCTCTGTGTGTCTGTGTGTGTGTGCCCCATGCCTTCCTGTGCGTGGCAGCTCTCACCCCCAACCCCACCCTGTCTGAACTTCCTGGTTGGTCCCCTCTCCTCCTCTCAGGCCTCCTTGGCGATTCTGGTTCCTCTGCCAGTAACTCCCCCCACCCGGGGCTCTCCTGAGAACTGGCTCCCTTTCACCATTTAGTCCAAAACTCGCCTCTGAAGGGACCTTGGTGGCATGGCCTCCCGGCATGACGGGCTCCACCCTGGCTGCTCTGCCCCCTCCATCTTACCTGTGCAGTCTCGTAACTCTCTGAAATTATCTTGTTTAATTATTTTCTCCCCTCCACCCACCTGGTCTGGAAATTCCCCAGGAATGGGAAGCGAGTATGCCTTGCCCCTGGTCGTATCTCCAGCCTTGGCACACAGTAGGTGCTCAGCTGATGACACTGCCTGAGGGATGGTCGACAAGAGCCACCCCACGACACCCGTCTGCTTCTCCCGGCAGCTGGGGGTTGCACTGAAGCCTTGCGGAACCCTGGCCACCCCATGACCCAGCCTGGCACCCGACTCTGCCCTTCAGGGGCCCCCGGGGCATTGCTCCAGGAGCCCAGGGGTCTCTTGGCAGCTTCCAAGCTGATGCCGTTGTCTTTGCTTTCAGCTGGAGAAACCACACAGCCAGACCATTCGCCTGCTCGCGCCTTCCCTAGGGAGGAGCAGGAGAGGGTGTGAGCCAGTCTGGGGGCACAGTGGCTGAGGAGCGCCTCCTCCCTCTGTCTCGGTCTCCGTGCTCCCTGGGCCCCCGCCTGGCTCTGTTCTAGTGTGCAGCTCTGCGTGGCGCTCATTCCCACACAGCGCAGAATGGCTGCTTGGTCGTGGACTGCTGTAACTACTCTCGGAAAGCAGTGGCACTCTTTGGAGGATGCCTTCTCCTTCTCCTTAAATCCGCCAGGTCAGCAAGTGACATTTGGGGATTGTGGGCTCTGGCAGATGCTACTTAAGGCCTTCCCCCTTATGTGACGGCACAGTTTCTCAGCAGAGAGAATAACTTGAGCCCCACCTGGACGGCACCGTGTTTGCAAGACCCCAAGCTTTTAGCTCTGCGTGGATTTGCCAAGCAAGAGGCGAGGCACGGAGGGGGCAGCCTCCTGGGCTCCCGCCTTGCTGTGCGTGGGCCCTGTGTCCATGGGAGCCAAGCGCCATTGTCAGCCATCAGGACACGTGCGTTCAACTTCAAGCACCACTTGAGAGCAAGACAGCCGTGAACCCCTAAAAAGCTAGCAAGGGTAATAAACAGTGGGATCACAAGATGGACGCGCTGCGTGGATTTGTTGAAGGCAATCCAGAATGGCTAGCACCTTCCATAAGGGGCCCTCCCACCTTCCTCCTCCGCGTCAAGCCTCCCACGGAGGCAGCAGTAGGCAAACTTTTGCTATAAAAGACCAAATTTCAAGTATTTCAGGCTCTGCTGCTGCTGATCCAGTGTCACCCCGCTGGGAGCTGTGGCCAGTGTTTGCAGAGGGGATGACTTCTCAGCTAACAGGCTGCCCCCAGCATTAGCAATTGCTAACAAATAGCAAGGGGTGCAGGGAGCAGCACCTCGGCCAAGTGCCCGCCCTTACCTTCACCAGGATCCTGACACCAGCTGGCGTGGGGTCCTCGGGCACGGTGGTACTGCAACACGAGCCACGAGCCCCTTAAAGTCCCTGAAAAGTCCTCATCCTAAACCTGAGCCCGAGTAAGCTGCAGACAAACCAGATCATCAGATGCTCTGGGAAAGGACTGATGGAGTCCTCAGCGCTGCCACAGCAGGATGGGGTCTGTTAGAGGACAGGAAGTGAAGAGAAGGCTCAGAACCCCAGGAGCACAACGCTTCCCCTGCTGGCGGGTGCAGACCTGAGCCTGCTGGTCTCACGGATGCTCTAGGAGATGCCACTCCTGGTCGGACAAGGGTGTCGCCATGCAGGGCAACAACTGTGGCCGCTGAGTCTCATTTTCTTGGGTCATTTCCTGATCCGCAGCTTCCACGGAACCACTTGAGGTGGCCTGTGTCACAGGGGAGGACCCAAATCTTATCATGGGGACAAGCATGCCATCTTCTCCCCAGAGGAAGACTTACCTTGACCACCCTGGATCATACGCATGCATGCCTGTTCGTCTGAGGGTAGCGCTCGCTCTACCTTCCAAAGCTCTTCTCAAACCAACATCTTTGAAGTGAGTAGTCCAGAAGAAAGGGCAACCAGGACCCCTCTGCAAGATGAGACCCATGGTGAATCACCACCCAGCAATGACAACTGGATGCCACATGCGTTGGTGCCTCAGGCAAAGAAGAAAGCTGCTTTGAAGGACATCATTGGGAAAGTCGGGGGCTCTGGTACAGACAGAGGTTCGATCGTGTGCTGGCACCCACGGAGCGAGTCCCTCTGTTTAGAGTGGTGCTGCTGGACCAGGGGCTGTCCTTGCTCTTGGAGACACTCCTGAGGGATTCGTGGGTCATAATGTCCAGGACTAACTTTAAATGGTTGCACAAAACAAGCAGATGGCAGAATAAGGTGCATGTGCATGCACACATGCACACACGCATGCACATACATGCATACATGTGGATGCATACATGCACAAGTGCACATGTATGAACACATGCACACACAAGCACATGCACTCTCGCATGCACACACTTGCCTGCACATATTGCGCACACACATGCACACACATGCCTGCACACACGCACACATGTACACACGTGTACACACGTGTGTGCAAGGCACACACAACACATGCATGTGTGTGCAGTGCACACAGATGTGCACACATGCAGCAGAGAGAGTGGGGAATTAGATACGTCAACATGGTTACAAGCTGTTCATGGAGGCAAAGGGCTTTGGATTTTCGTTACATTATTCTTTCAACAAATGTTTTAGGGCAATGGTCTTCCCCGAGGACACACAGCTGGCTGGAGGCCAGGCCTGGTCTGTGGCAACTTCCTCCTGATGCTAAGAACTGCATTTTTATGACACTCTGTCACCAATTTTGACCCTGCCCTGGCTTAATTAAGCACATGCGGACATAAATAGGGTTTTTGTTTATTCGTGCTGGGAGACTCTGGCAGAAAGAGCCTTTTCAGCTAAAAGGTCCTTGAAGCCTGAAGGTGTGAAGCAGAGAGTTCAGGGCAGGGGTGTGGGGAGCCTCCGGGCTGCAAAGCAGATTCTGGGAGGAGCAGGAGAGGGGTCGTCAAGTCAGGCATTGCAGCAGGGTCACCATTACTCTGCTTAGAGCTCTGGGACTCCTGGTGGTCAAGAACTGAGGACCTGGGCCCCGGGGTGGGAGGCCCGCAAGCAGGCCCTGGCCCCAGCCAGACAAGTGCTCAGCAAAGACGCGCTGAAGGCTCAGGGAGCACGCGCACTAAAAATGGGAGGTGAGTCACGGTGGCAGCCGCGTCCCTGGCTCCAAGCAAGCGCACCGCGAAGCAGCCCCTTGGGCAAGACCAGCCTCCAGGGAGAGGCCATCTCCTGGCTGCACACCAAGCCAGGCCTTGCTGGGACCCAGTCCCCAGTACCGTGGCTGTGTGGTCACTGGACCCTTCATTAATTAATTAATTTATAATGCAAGATTTTCTTTTTCACTTAGTTTCACATATTGAAGGGGTCTGTCGTTCCGCTCCCATACATGCACGCGTCCTATGTCCCCTCCCTCCCCTGCCCCCTCTCCATCCCGCACCCCTAGTGGCGAGGTGGCCCCCAGTTCGATCGGCCGTCCGTGTTTGACGGTTGTCTACACCCACTGTCCCTCACTCTTTCCTGCGTTGCACTCCAGCTCCCACTCAGGAGAGGAAACACCCCGCCCTTGAGTCCCTGGGTTTGGCTGATTTCACTGAGCATGGTTTCCTCCATCTCCATCCATCTCCCTCAAAGGCCTGCTTTCATTTTTTTAAACAGCTGAGTAGAACTCCATGGTGTGTGCACCACAGTTTCTTGGTCCATTCGTGCCGCGCGGGGCATCGGGTTGGCTCCGTCACTCAGCTCTTGTGAACTGGGATGCTGTAAACTCTCATGTGCTGTGTCGCTGTCGTGTGCTGAACTTACATCTTCTGGGACTACGCCCAGGAGTGGGAGAGCTGGGTCGTGTGGTGATTCCATCCTTAGTTCTTGGGGAGCCTCCACACTGCTTCCTGGAGTGGTTGTCTTGGTCTGCAGTCCACCAACAGTGTGTAAGGTCCCTTCCTCCCCCACACCCTCTCCAGCATTTTTTTTCTGTATTCTTGGTCTTTGCTATGCTGACTGGGGTGGGGTGAGATCTTAATTTGCATTTCGCTGCTTGCTAGAGATGTTGAACAATTTTTTCCTGTACTGCTGAGAGTCCTCAGTTTAAAATGCATTTCATTTGATGGCTGACGAAGGTGCTTGGCACTAGAGGGCATGGGGCCCATGCTCAGCAGGGCAGGAGGCCAGGAGGCTGCCCTGCTCCATGCCTTGGCTCTCGCTTAGCAAATCCACACAGAGCAAAACTTTTGGGGTCTTACAATCACGGTGCACCACCCACATGGGCCTCAAGTTATCCTCTCCGCTGAGAAACTGATGTCACACCAGTTGTGCTGGTGGGCTTAAGGAGAAGGTCCCTTCCAGAAAGTGCCACTGTTTCTCGAGAGCAATCACACAGCCCATGAGCAGAGCTGCCATTCTTCGCGACCCGGGAGCCAAGGGAGCCCAGGGAGCTCACGTCCTTCCACGGCCTGTGGTGAGCACCAGCCGGTGAGGCTCAGAGCCCTCAAGGTCTCTCTGCCTGCCAGCGCCTCCTCCGGCCTCCTCCTGTAGCACCAGCCCTGACAGTGCTCAGACCTAGGACCCCTATCCCTGTGCCTTCACATTGCACAGCTCCAGCCCCCTGTTCCTCGGAGAATGTCCAGCACTTCTGCCACCAGCTAAACCTCAGCTCAAGTGAGTTTATGGAAATTTCGGCCTTTCCTCCCCTCTTTGACATTTGCGGACCATCTGGCACTGTGAGAAATAGAAGCTTCTACAGTACTGGCTTTCAATTGGTGGGAAGCCCCCAGCCTGCAGCAACAGATCCCAATAGGTCAGAGTTCACAGTCACTCGAGTCCTCTGTGTGGGCCGCTAAATGGGTGTCTGATATCTGTGGCGGTCACATCTTTCCTGCTGTATAGTGTGTGTACACATCTCTGACGTACCTCTTTGTGGGGCCACCCATTTCTGCGGAAGCTGCGTGTGGGCTCCAGGAAACTCCCAGAAGGCAAGCAGGCATGGTCACCGGGGTACTCCTGATAAGGGGATGACTCTGCCAGGTAGGAATCCCACAAGGGGCAGGCTTGGGTGAGGCAAGGGAGGCACTGCCCAGGCCCAGAAATTACGGCACGGAAATCTCACGAATCTCACTGCGATGCATTGAAAGTCAAAATGAACAAGGCCCCTTCAAGAGGAACAAAATGTCTACAATTTAAGGGGCCCTGGCCTTTGAAGCCCTGGTCCAGGAGCCTTGCCCTCACCCTGCCTTGGGGCCAGGGCTGTTGCTGCCGGGAGGGAGGGCTGTGGTCCACCATCTCACCACAGAAAGTTACCGGTTCTTGAGGAAGATTTTCCTCCCCCAGCCGCGCAGGGACTCCATCCTGTCTGTGGCCCTGTGGGCTGCGTCTAGGGAGCAGGTCACTTGCAATCTGCTGAAAGCCCTTTCATCCCAGAAGGTGACAACAATCCAGCCGCCCATTTCTGGTCACGCAGCCCAAGGCCCGGAAGAATGGACACAAAATGAGTCTGTGCCGGTCCTGTTCTTTTTGCTCTAGAATGTCCTAGAAGGTGAAACTCTGGTTAACCCTTCTGGGCAGCAGATCTCCTACACTGTTCACATGGAAATGGGTCTGTATTCTGTTAATAGAGAGTCAGGCCTCCCACCTTGTGGCTGGCAGCAAACCCGGCCCTCTGCCAGCCCCTGCAGGGCATCTACTCCCCCTGCTGCAGTGCCTTGGCCAAGGCCAGAGCTCATCTTAAAACGTCACCTCCTCCCAGAGGCCTTCCTGAGCATCTGAGCAGTAAACTGTACCTCCAACTACTGCTTTGGTAAGCTCCCAGCCTGATTCCTGGTGCCCGGATATCAGGCTGGGAGCTCCATGAGGGCAGGGCCTGGGGATTGACACCTGTCCCCAGATCCCACCAGGCCCAGGGAGACAGGAGAGTGGAACTGGTGTGACAGCCCCTACACTTCTGCCTGCCCCTCCCTCCTCTGCTCACTGCTGCACCTCTGCTTGTAACAGCAGTCTGCAAGCCCCTGTGCTCCCTAAAAGGCTGGACCCTGGGTAGGGGCAGGAGGGGAGGAGCCTGCTGGGCCCTCTGCCAGTCATCTGATAAGAAAACAAGAGGAAAGGGGAGTGTCCTGCTCTTTTGGACAAAAGGAAAAAAGGCAAGATGGGCCAGACTGTGTCAGTAGAGAGCTTGCTTGGAGGGGAAATGCAGCACCGGCTATTAGGCTAGGGGTTTCAGGCGAGTGTGTTCAATCTGCCTCCCCCACGCACCCTGAACTTCCAGCCCAGAGCCCAACGGGCTGCCTCAGGGGTCCAGGTCACCCAGGGCACACATTAGGGGCGGTGGAGAGGAAGGCGAGGAGCGCAACAGGTCTGTTCCCTGGTGCGAATTAGCTCTTCCACCGTGAGAAGTTGCTGAAGATGCTCTCTGGGACTTCGGAGGAGACCTAGGGACCTCGTATGGCCCCGCGGACACCAGCACTGGCCTCGCGTTACTCGGGGTGCCCGGCGCCCCAGAGGTCACCCTCGGGCGGCGCCCACGGCTGCTTTTCCCGGGCTGGGGACACGCGGCTCAGCCTTTGCGCTGGTCGGTGGCGCGGTCCCGGCTCCGCCAGCGGGCAGGCGGGGGACGGGGCGGGGCGAGGGCGGAGGCGGCGCCTGGGGAAGGAGGCGCGGGCCGGTGCGGGCGCCGGGCTGGGTCGGAGCGCCGAGCGCGGAGCGCGGCGGCAGAGCGGCCGAGGCGAGGCCGGGGCGGCAGCAGCGCGGGGCGCGGGGCGCCAGGCCGGACCCCGCGCTCCGCTCCGCCCGCAGGTCCCCGGGCGCGGGGGACGAGCCACCAGACATGGTGGGCCACCTGCATCTGCAGGGCATGGAGGCCAGCGCGCAGCAGCAGAGCCGCGAGGGCCTGCTGGACAGCCCCGACTCCGGGCTGCCCCCCAGCCCCAGCCCCAGCCCGCCCTTCTACGCGCTGGCGCCTGGCATCCTCGACGCCCGCGCGGGGGGCGCCGGCGCCTCCTCGGAGCCCCCTGCAGCCAGCGAGGCCGCGGCGGTAAGGACGGCGCGGCGGGTGGGCGAGGGGCCTCCCAAGATCGCGGTGGCCCTGCAACAGCCACGCTCCCAGGTGGGGACCGGGGCCTGCAGGTAGGGTGGTCCACCCTGACCCCGGTACCTGCAGACCGTCGGTAGTAAAGGGGGACCAGCAGCCGGAGTAGAGAGGCACCGCATGGGGTCCCCAAAGCTGGCTGCCTGCGGATGGACTAGAGCTCAGCCCCCAGCATGTGAGGACATCTGCACCCAGGTCCCTGCTCCGCTCCTGCCTCTTTGCTCTTGACTGTCCCAAGCTGCCAGTGTGAACCTATGTTTTTTCTAACCAAACTCAGAAACCCTCCTTCCTCTTGTCGAGGTGAAGCTGGGGCATTCTGGGGAAGGCTGGAAACCCAGGTCAGGAAGCCCAGGAGCTGACTCCTGCCAGACCTAGTTTAGCTTCCCAGTGGCCTCTGGGAGGGACCCAGCTTGGCCAGGGGACCCAGACTTCATTGCTGGGACTATGTGGGTAGAGCCAGCTTAGCCCGACTTGAACAAAGGATAAGGCAAATAAGCCAGGTTGCTAGTCCTGTGGTGTCCCCACTCCTGCTCCCGGAGCTGCAGGTGGGTGGACTAGCACCCTGGCACTGTGTGGGCATTGAATGCTTCCCCCATCCCAGCTGCATGCCTCCTCCCCATGGCACAGGGGTTGCTCTGAGCCTCAAGCCCAATGACATGAATTTCATTTGTGCCTCTTTTTTTTCTTTTTATATTTTTTTAATTTAGTTTTTCATGTGGCTTTCATTGCTCCGAGACCTCGTTGTGTACGTGCTGCTGGGGTTTGAACCCGAGTACTCACGCATGCTGGGCAAGAGTCATAACTGCTGAGCCACCGTTCCAGCCCCCAGTTGTGCCTCTCTTGACCAGTCTGGTTGATACCCCACTTGGCACCCACTGGAATCTTTAAAATAGACCCTTGCCCACCTCCCACTGCCAGGTATCTTTGTGGAATTGGTACAGGGCATAACTTGGGCATCAGGACTTTAAAAATCTCTCCAGGTGATTTTAATATTTGGGAACCACTCTCTTAGACCTGAATTGTGCAGTGAACTTGAACTTTGGTCTGTCTTTTGGGAGACTGGGGGGCAGAGGGGACACCGAGGATTGCAGGAATTGATAGGACGCGATCTTGCTGTCTCGGACTTGCCACTCTTGCTCAGCTGGTCCTTTGGGCTGCACAGGGGCTATGTCCCTATGGTGTATTCCACAGGGGGCTCATAGAAAAGGGACGAACTTCTTAACACTTTGTGTGACCCAGGCACTTTCATACCCAGGGCGCTCATGCCCTCTGTGCCTTGCAGGCTGGTCCATGGCCACCACAAGGACAGGGTGCTGGCTGACTTGCTTTGACTGTTCTCTTGGGTTTTGATTTTTCCTTTCCTTGGTAGCTAGAAGCCAGGCACCGAGCTGTGCTGCCCTGGTCTTTTGGTTTAGCTGGAAAGTGAAGCCAGGGGCCCCTTCTGCACAGGTAACAACTCCTAGCGTTTGGACAGCGCTTACTGTGTGCCAGGAGCTGCCCCAAAACCCTAGGCCCGCATGGACTCAGTAACTTCCACAGCATTCCTGTGAGTGCATGCCCTCCCTCCATTCCCGTTTTCCAGAAGGGGAAACTGAGGCACAGAGAAAATCAGTGCCCTGCCCGATACTGCACAGCCCGCAGGTGGCGGTGCTGGGAGAGAACCCAGACTGACCCCAGAGTCACCCCTAAGCCTGACATCATCCGGCTTTCTCGCTGTGTGGCTGATTAATTACCTTTAAAATTTTTAAAATAAAAAACAAACTGCCTACAGGTTTAAGAGGCTGCTCTTAATAAACAGAGAGGAAGTGATTGCCATGGGCAACCTCTTTTCAGCTTTGGGGCTCCCCTGCAGACGGCCCCCACCCTATCCCACTATCAGCCACCAGGGCACCCCGCCTTCCAGACACCTGAGTTGCTAATCTGGTGTTTAGCAGCACGCTGCTCACTGAGGGCACTTTCTGGGCACAGATGTGCCCCCAGTGGCTCTCAGGAGGAAAGGACAGAAACCGCCCCGCCCCTTGGGGCCATGTCCAGTGCCCATGGAGAGCGGGCGTGAGCCGGGCCGGGTTTCCTCTGGCTGTGTCATCCCACATGGAGCTGGCACCCAGCCACCAGCATCACCTTCCTGATCAAAGACGATGGCACACAGCCCGGCCAGGGGAGCTGGCTGCTGTCCTGTCCCCAGACGCTGGCCACTGGGGTCCTCAGCAGCTTGTCACCCACCGCCTTTGCCATGCTGGAAGCACCTGTTCAAGTTGCTCGTGCTTCCCTTCACCAGAGTCCTCCAGCGGCCTGTTTGTTTTGATAAACTGATCCAGAGGTTCCAGATTGTCCCCCAAGACAAAGAAGGCATTAGGGACCAGGCTGGGGACAATGAGCTCCTCTCCCCCCTAGGCTTGGGTTTTTCTGCTTACCCTGGGAGCCAAGGTGGGACTGTTCCAGATGACTCCCCAGCCAGGGACCTGGGAACAAGCTGTTTGTCCCACCAGTGTCTATCAAGCACCTTCAGTGTGCCGTGCAAGGTTTGGGGGACATGGCCGTGCCCAGGACATTCAGGGTCCCTGCCCTTGTGGAATGGCCTTCCACTTCCACATGTGACACAGTGTTAGGTGGTGACGAGGGTCGCTGTGACAGAGACTGGGTGAGGTGCCACAGCTTTGGGCAGGAGGTCAGGGCAATGAGCTGGCATGCATCTCCTTCCAGTGTGGCCAGGAGGCCCGGGCCCTGGGGCAGAGCGCCGGGGCGGGGTGGGACCTCCGGACTAAGCTGAGGGCAGAAATTAAAATCCCCGTGGGTCTTTGTGAACTACGCTGTGACTGTTGTTTCCAACAAGTATCATGAGCCCCGCCCCAAATCAGAAGCCTAAATCAGAGACAGTACTGACTGAGAGGGTGCCCAGGTATAGCGCAGGGAGTAGCCTTTCGCATCCGAGTGGGACCTGCCTCTGACACCATAGGGTGATCCCTGAGCGCCTGTGTGACCCAGGACTGCAAGCCGGGCCCAGGGCTGTCTGCCAGCTGCGTTCAAATCTCTGATGTCTAAGCCGGCCAGGCAGGGAGTGACATGTAGACACAGACGCTGGCTCTGCTGCCCAGGCTTGGGCTGTCGTTGGGTGGGGTGAGCATTCACTGTCCTTCTCCCTCTTCTCTGGCCTGCCCTACAGATCTGGGGGCCCTGGGGTGGGCCTCAAGGAGGGAGGGCCAGGCTGGCATTAAAGATGGACACCGCGTGGCAGACGCCCATCTCCCCATGGGAACGGGCCACGTCCAGGCGCACTGTCCTCGGGAGGCTGCATGCAGGTGGGCTTTGGGGTCTGGTCTTGTGTTCTCTGGGGTGTGTGCAGCAGCCAAGCCCTTCCCCACTGTGCAGAACGGGAGGTGGCAGAGGAGCTGTGCCCTCCTCTCAGACGCAGCGGGGAGAGCCCTTTCACTGGCTTCCCCTGCTGCGGGTGGCCTGGATGCCCAGGTTGCTCCTTGGCACACAGCACCCTCCCCTCTCCTGCCTCTCCTGCTCATTTGTACGAGGTTGTGCCTCCCGGTGGCACACTTGAGAATGTCCCAGAGGAGGAGGTGCTGGCTCCACCGAGTGAGCTCCACCATCCCCTGCCCCTGAAAGTCTCCTGGCCACCACGTATGGCCTTGGCTGTCACCCTTGGGACTCCTGGGTTCCCTCCTCTGTCTGTTTCTGGTCTGTGATGGCAAAGCCAGGTGTGAGAGAGGAGATGGCAAAGGGAGCTGGGCTCAGTGCCTGGGGCTGGGAGGACAGGCGGTGTATGTCAGCTTTGTCACTGTGCCTGAAAGACGTGACAGGAGCAGTATAGAGGAGGGAGATCTTATGTGGGCTCACAGTTTCAGCCATTGCTCCGGGGCTGGAGGGAGGCAGAACATCAAGGTGGAAGGGTGTGGAGGAGGAGAGCAGCTCAGGACAGGGCACTGGAAGCAGAGTTCTGCTCACCAAGGACAGAACAGAAATTCCAAAGGCACGCCCCCATCCCCCCCCTCTGGCCACACCCTGCCCACTGACAGTCACCACCCCGTTGATCCCTATCAGTAGGACAATCCACTGACTAGGTTAGACCCTCAGGACCCAATTGTCTCACCTCTGAGAATTCTTGCATTGTCTCACACTGGAGCTTTTGGGGTCACCCCATGTCTAAACTCTAGATGGCCTATGTTCAGATAGCCGGATGTATGGATGGGGGAATGAATGAACAGATAGGCAGTCAGACAGATAAAGGGGTGGACGGACAGGTAGGTGGATGGGCAGATGAAGGGACTGATGGATGAATGGATAAATGATGGGGAGACCCAGATAGATAATAGATAGATGGATATACAGATGAATGGACAAAAAGACAGCTGGATAGATTATAGACAAATTAACAGATGGACAGATGGATGGACAGACAGACAAATAGATGGATGGTTGGACAGATAGCTAGATGGGCAGCTGGATGTACACATCAGACAGACAGATGGACAGATGGATGATGGATGGATGGATGGATGAACAGATGGGTGGATGGATGGATGGATGATGGTTGGATGGATGGATGGATGAATAGACAAATTAACGGATGGACATCTCAGATGGACAGATGGATGGATGGATGGATGGACGGACAGATGGATGATGGATGGATGGATGATGGATGGATGGATGGACAAATGGATGATGGATGAATGGATGGATGATGGATGGATGGATAGATGATGGATGGATGGATGGATGGATGGACAGGTGGATGATGGATGGATGGATGATGGATGGATGGACAGGTGGATGATGGATGGATGGATGATGGATGGATAGATGGAGGATGGATGGATGGATGGATGGACACATGGATGGATGGAAAGACTAAGAAGACAGGAAGCAGCCAGCCCCATGGCTCCCTGGCAGGCTCATGCTCAAGCGTCGGAGTATGCTCAGGTGGAAGGGGCCCTGTGAGTTGTGCAAGGTGGGAGGAGCCCAGCACAGAGCAGACTGAAGAGGGAGGAGGAGAGGAGAAATGCTGGCGCCTGCTTCCAGCCTGTCTGCCTCGTCCCAGGTGAACTGATGGCTGCAGGAATTCAGCAAGGCCTCTGACGGCCCTGGCTCTACGTGGCAGGCGCGCCTGACTGAAACTCAGTTTATCTGTGACTTTAGGGTGGAAATAGAGACAGGTAGTTCCATGCCCTCCCAGGGGCTCTGGAAGCAGGGTGTGAGCAGGACCCCCTCTTGTGGGGACGGTGTTGTGGACAGGGCTTGGCCCTGGCCCTCCCCAGCAGCTGTGGTCATCCTTGCTGCCCTTCGGGCCTCCTGGCCGGGGATGACCCATGGACCACTGGCACATCTGACCCTTAGTATGCTCAAGGGCCGTAGGGCCTGTTGGTCCCCCATCGAGCACTTTCTTCAGGTGCAGAAAGCAGGTGACATTCTCAGAACCACCTGGTCATCCCCTTACCAGGACAGGCCCAGTTCTGAGTGTTAGGGGAGACCTGGTCCAAGCCCTTTGGCCCCATGAGGTGAGCCTAGTATCTTGGGACGGTGTCCCCACATCTTCTGGCTGCTGCAGCAAAGTGCCACACAACCTGCTGGCTTCCAACAGAAGCTCACGGGACTGGGCCAGTGGCTCAGTGGTTAGAGCACTTGCCTGGTGTGCGTGAGGACCTGGGTTCAAACCCCAGCACTACACACACAGCTAAGTGTCGGGAAAACAAAACCAGATGAAAAAATAAAGTTAGCTCTCTCCCTCTCTGTAAACACACACACACACACACACACACACACACACACTCACTCTCCCAGCTCCGGAGGTCCTGAGGTCTCAAACAGTGAAATAGAGGTGTGGCCTCCTCCTGAAGGCTCTGGCAGAGGCTGCACCCCATGCTGTTCCTGGCCTCTGGCTGCTGGTGGTCGCAGCATTCCTTGGTGACTGTAGATGCGGCGTGCCTGTCTCTGCCCGTCTGCACGTGACCCTCTTCCCTCTGAGTGTCCTGTGGCCAACTTTGCCCTAAGCCAGTGACCAGTGACACCGGCTGTTGGCTTGGGGCTAACTCTCACCCAGGTGCCCTTATCTGGTCTCCATCACCTGTCCACAGACCATTTCCACCAAGGTCACATCGGCCGTCCTGGAGCCCTCCTTGGTGTCAGTGCCTGTGGGGTCTCAGCTTGGTGGTACTTGAAGGCTCCTGGCTCTCCGCACAGCGTGGTCCTTCTGGGCCTCCTGGAAGCCTTGGAAGCAGACTCTCTCCAACACCCCAGGGAGCTGCCTGGCTGCTGTGTGATGGGACAGCAAATAGCAAGCCCCCTGTCCCCAGCCCCAGAATCTGCCGTCCCCAGCCAAGGCTGCTGTGTGAGGAGGATGGGACCCTCGTGCCTCAATGGTCCTTCTCTCATGCAGGTCAACATTAGTGAGCGCTTGGTCTCAGAGCACAATCTACCAAGGGCGACCAGAAACGGAAGCCACCCCGCCTCGAGCAAGGCCATCTGAGCCCTGGCAAAGGCTGCAGGTGGCTTTGCTGAGGCTGCCAGCGTGGGTGGCCCTGGCTGTCTTGTTCTCTCCAGGAGCAGCCAGATAGGGCTCTGGGCCCTTCCTCTGGCCACCTCCATCCTACACTGGGGGTCATTTATTGGTCCCTGATGACTGACAGGTGACAGTTCTGTGTGCTGTGTAGCCACAGACCACTGTGGGCCACCCAGGCTGTGCCTTCCCTGTGTGTTGCCGCCCAGCCAGGCCAGGGCCTCTGGCTGGGCAGGGCGGTCTCTGCGCAGCCAGCGCTCCCTACAGCAGCATGGTTACGTCCCCCTGCTGGCTGTGGCCTGTGGGCTGGGCACAGCAGCCCAGCTGAGCCTCCTGACTCAAAGTCCAGCCAGCATTTGCCCTCTGGGGAAGGCACATGAATCACCAGGCAGGGCCAGTGGGCTTGGTGGCCGAGGTGGCCCTTGGCCATGTCCTTGGGACCTGCTCTCTCTCTGCCCACCCAGAAGATCCTGATGTTGGCCTGGCGGCCCAGCCCAGAATAAGCTCTCCTGGGCTCAGAGAGCAGCTGGGACCTGGGCTCTGAACCAGCTGCATGGGTGCTTTTGGGAGATGTGGGGGCAGGGAGGTGGCATCCAGGGGAGGGGCAGAAGGGCCAGTGTCCGGCTTTCAGCCCGTTTGATGTTCCCTGCCTTGCATCCTGGACCCACCAGGAAATTGGCCAACCTGTGCCTCCCAACACCCTGGTGGGACCTCCTGTTACAGAGGAGCGAGCCCCAGCTCGGTGGGCGACAGCGAGGCTCCCGCAGGTTCTCCTTGGAACAGAAGAGCCCCAGGGTGCCCAACCCCGATCCTGCCCTGCTGCACTGTGACCTTCCCTGAGGGGTGTCAAGTTCCATTGTGCGTGGCCGTGCCTGGGCAAGCAGCCTTCTTGGCTGTGAGAGGCGCTTTCCTGGCCCAGTTTGCAGGCTGGCTGGTCACAGGCCCAGGCTGCCCTTCTGATGTTAAAATAGCCCACAGCCAGAGGGACACTCCCCCAAGGCCCAGTGGCTGCCACCCTCCTCCCTTGTAGCCTGGAGTCCTGCCCCAGCTGTCCCACCGCCCAGGCCCCTGTGTCCCCAGCCTGCACCTCCGTCCTCCCCAGCTCCGGCGTGGGCAGGTCTGAGGCACCCGAGCTCCGGCTCCCGGCCCAGCCTGTGAATTGAGCCTTGTGTGCTAGCCTGGCAGCCAGCTGGGAGTGAGATCCGGCCAGCCAGAATGAGGCTGCTGTCCTCGCCCAGGCCCAGGCAGGGCCAGGAGAGCTGGCCCTTCCCACCGCCTAGGGGCTCAGCAGAGTCTCTTTAGAACAGAACATTAGCCTGCCAATTAGTCTCCTGGTGGGGGTCCGCAGGAGAGCTGGCTCCCTCTGCCCTGCTCTAGCACCCTCCTGTCTGCACAGAGTGGCTCCAGAACCTTCCTACCACATTCTCATCCCCTCCCACGCCAGCCTGCCCTTGCTCCTCTCCTGCAGCCACACGTCCTCACCCCCTCTGCAAGAGAAGAGCCCTGGGGGGTGCTGTTCCTTTTGCCACCCATGCAGGGCCCCAAGCACAGTAGGTGATCAGGAAACACAGTAGGTGCTCAGCAAACACCTTGCGTGGAATTACCAAGCTTCAAATGGTGTCCTGGGGAGAGAGTGCGTCATGCCCATCCTCAAGTCACAGAGCTTTGTGACTGAGCCAGAGGCTGCCGGACGGCTGTGGGCTCAAACTTCTGTGGCCCTGAGATGGGCACCAACCAGGAAGGCAGCGCCTGGAGGAGCAGTGCCCCATGCCGGGTGTCCCCGTGGGGCAGGGATTGCGTGCCACGTGTCACCCCTTGTGCTGGAAGCCATGTGTGTGTGGCAGCTTTCAGACTGAGTGAGGGCAGGAGGGGATCTGGTGGCCACATTGTGCCCAGCAGGGAGCTGTGGTCCAGTGCCAAAGGGCTTTGTGACCCCTGCCTCAAATCTCCCTGCAGCCCCCTTCCCTCCTCCAGAATCCCTCGGCACCTGAGATGAGGCCCCGGATGCTGCCCGTGTTCTTTGGGGAGAGCATCAAGGTGGACCCGGAGCCCACTCATGAAATCTGGTGAGTGGGCTGCAGTCCGGGGCAGGTGGGTGCTGGGAGGGTAGGGCTGGGGTCCAGGCCAGCTTGGGGCTCCACAGGCCCCCTCCGTCGGGTGCTGTCTCCTGCCAGGGCCCAGCCCCTCACCCAGCCTCTGGCGGCCACTCCTCTGGGAGTGCTGAGGGACCTTTCTGGGAAGCCTACTTTGATCAATTCCTTGGAAAGTTGTACAAGCCAGCCGAGCCACCTGGCAGACTGGCGTAAGTCCCCAGCCTGCCTGGCCTACACTCGCTGCCCCCTTCCCACACAGGCATCAGAGGGCTGGGGCCGCCTAACTGCATCAGCGTCTTTAAGGACACACAGTCCTTCACGGTCAACCATCCTATTGTCAAAATTAGTAAATCCAACAAATATTCAGCTTCCACCCATTGTCCCAATGATGTCCTTTAATACCCACCCCCCTTCAAGATCCAGCTGGGCTCCTGTGTGGCATTTAGCTGTCTCCAACTGCAGGCCCCTCAGCCTTTCTGTGTCCCTCCTGACCTTGGCCTTGCTGTTTCAAGGAGCTGGGGGCTCCTCTGGTCAGGGTGCGGGGTGGGGGTGGGGGCTCACCTGCCTCCTTCCCGCCCTCCCCAGGTGCAACTCTGAGGTCAAGTACGCCTCCCACAAGCACTTCCGGGACAAGGTGTTCTACGCGCCGGTGCCCACGGTCACCGCCTACAGCGAGACCATCGTGGCGGCGCCCAACTGCACGTGGCGCAGCTACCGCAGCCAGCTGACCCTGGAGCCGCGCCCGCGCGCCCTGCGCTACCGCAGCACCACCATCATCTTCCCCAAGCTCGCCCGCAGCTCCTTCCGCACCACGCTGCGCTGCAGCCTGGGCCGCCCGCGCCGCTCCTTCACCGCCAGCGTGCAGCTGCGGCTCTGCGGGGCGCCCGCGCCCGGCCCCGCGGGGCTCTAAGCTGCGGCGAGCAGGGGACCGGGCCCAGCAGGGGCCGGAGCAGAGGCCCTCCCGGCAGCCTGCCCGGCCACCGGCGGCGCCCGCCCCGCTCAGCCCGCCCGAGGACCTGCTCGAGGCCTCTATTCTGCGAGCCCCAGCCAGCCAGCGCACCCTCCAGGGAGGGCCCCAGTGCGTCCCTGCGTGCCCTCAAGCACAGAGCAGCCCCGCAGGGCACAGGAAGCGCAGCCTCCCGCAGCCTCCCCGTGCTGGCCCCAAGGCTCCGGGAGGCACCCTGCCCCCTCCTAGAGAGGGCTGTTTCCAAAATGGGCCTTTCAGATGCGCAGCGCATGTGGCCTGGTGGCCAAGTCCAGAGGGCTGGGCCCAGCAAGAGCCAGCTCTGGTAGACACTGAGCCAGCAGGGTGGCAAAGTCAGCCCAGGCCAGGGGGCTGGTGTTGGTTCTATGGGGCAGGGCATCCTGGAAAATGTCTTGAGCTGTCACTATTCCAGTGTCCTGTGGCCACCAGCGCCAGCAATGCTGGGCCCGGCCCAGCTAAAGGGAGCCTTTAGCTTCTGCTTCCCAGCCTCACGCAGGGTATTCCCAGCTAGCAGCTGTCCACAGCCACCCGAGAGACTAGAACTCTTGACCCTTAGAGCCTTTTTGCCAGGTGCCAAAGGGGTTACTGCACCCTTGAGAGGCCAAGTCTGGACTGGAGGGGGCTCTGCGCTCACTGCCTGCTCAAGGAGAAACTGCAGGGGTTAGGCCGCCCCCACGCCTACCTAGACAGCCTGTGCTTCTGCATGCCATAGGTCGCTGCATGCAACACCAAGGAAGACACCCAAAGAGGCCCGGCTCCGGCTCCCTGGGACCCCCAGGAGCACAGGGGCACCCACAGCCTGGAACTGCCTGGTGGTGCGGGAACCACCCCAGAAGTCCCTGCTGAAGTCACAGAGATGTCCCTTTGAGCCTTTCTCCCCCAGACCTGAAGGTACCCAGTGGCAGGATGGCTGCCCTGTGTTCCCCCAGAAGCCCCCAGGAGGGGAGGGGAGGCCTCTGGGGCTGGATGGAGCTCTCTCCGTGGGAGGCCGTGTCCAGGAGAGGCAAAGTGACTGAGATATTTTTCTGTATCCACACAGCGCATCCCGAGACACTTCTGAGTAACAGATAACTTAAGAAATTGGTTGATTATCTTAATAAAATGTCCAAACCCAAAGGGACTTCCTCTTGTTTGAGACCCTGGACGGGGAAGGGGAAGCCTGGTGTTCCTGTGCGGGGCACTGCTCACAGGGGACAGGAAGCAAGTTCACCCCATCCTGCTGACAGCCTCAAGGTGCACCCCCAGGGGACTCGTTAGATGCACAGGTCCGCGCCTTCCCAGGGACTTGCACCAGCAGGGTGCTCTGCAGGGGGCAGCCTGGGAGTCTGTATTTATTTTGCAGTGCTGGGGTTGAACCCAGGGCCTCGCACTCTCCCACAGAGCTGCTCCCAGCCCAGGCTGGGCACCTCCATGGCTCGTCCCAGGACACCCAGTTATAGTCTCCCCACCCTCGCAGTCATGCTGATGAAGTGCTTGAGATTCAGCCAGCATGTTTGGAAACCAGCGAATCATCTCACCGAGCCACTGCTGGCCCTCCACAGTTCCCCATCCTGATTTGTATCTGGTCACCTGGGCTCCTGATGGTCCCCAGGTGGACCTTGCCTTGAGCCTTGGCCCACATAGGGTTACCGCACCTTAACCATCTCTCCCCAAGGCCTGCCACCTCCAGGAGGCCAACCTGACTGCTCTGGTCTGTGTCACCCGGGAAGCCTTGTTCTTGGCTGCCCCAGGGCCCCGGGGCCCCTGTGTCCTTTCTGCTTAGATTAAGAGGGGGGGCCGGGGGCCAGGTGAGGATCTGGTTCCAATCTGAGGATTACCTCTGCCTCAGTGAGGACTACACACTCCCAGCCCACACTGTCCATGTGGCGGAGGAATCTCATTTCTGCCAACTTCCCAGTGTCCTAAGGCATGGTGACATTGGTTCTCAGCTGTCTTCTAGGAAGCACTTTCTAATTTTCTGTTGAGTCCTTGCAGTGTTGGCTCAACCCAAGAGGTTGCAGAAGGCTTGCAGCAAAAGCAGGGTCAGGAGGGGAGAGGAGTGCTGCCTGCCCCAGGGGTTCTGTCGGGCTGAGACAGGCGTAGCTTGACTGTGTAAAAAGAGACTCAGAAAAGAGAGGACCAGCCCTACTGGGTTTTGAAGGGTGTGTAGGAGTTTTAATGGGAGATGAGAGTGAGGGAAACTGCCTAAGTCTCCATTTTAAAGACGGAGTGAAGGAAAAGTCAAACAAGATGGGGTGGGATGCCTCTGTGGAGTTTAAGGACTGGCTGGATGCAGCTGGGAGACACCAGGAGACCACTCCCTCTATTCGCCAGCACACCTGTGGTGGGTCTGGGCCACTGTTTCACAGGTGGACAGCAATGCCCAGTGGTCAGCTCTGAGGCACATTCCAGGGGACTGGTGGAGACGACCTGTGGTCTACTCCACACAACTCGGGTCTGGTGGTGACCAAGGGAGGTGCCATGAGGTCTTGGGTGGCACCAGCAAGGGGCCAACCCCTGGCATCTGATATGCCCAGGTGGACCAGACCCTCCTGGACCCCAGGCAGGGGCTGGTCTGTGCCAAGGTGGAAGGATGGGGCCCTTTGCGAGCCCACACTGCCACCTGCCTGCCAGCATTGGTACTACGGTTGGACGGCATCAGGAGCAGCTGGGTAAGAAAGCAAGCCCCTGAAATCAGGCTGGTCTGGCCTGTGGCCACACCTGTAGGACAGGGCTGCAGGGCTGGGAGGGGACTCTGGCCAACTGCCAGTAGGCAGGGCCACCCTGTGAAGATGCACATGCCTGGTGCTCCACCCACCTCAGACCTCCCAGGTCCCCAAGGCAGGGAGGCCACATCTTGGCTGGCTGGGCGTAAAGGCTTGGGGTTTCCTGGGGAGGTCAGGCTGGGAATGACAATCTGCCTTTGGTGGATTCCAGGTCTCCTCTACTGCCCCTCAGGACCACGCAGGGGTTGGTCTCTGCGGTGCCGAATGTGGGGCTGGAGTTGAAAGCCTGCACAGAGCCTTTGAGGGCAGCTGTGTGACCTCTGGTCCTCTGGCCAGACACAGTGGCCCTGCTAACCAGCCACAAGGCCAGGGCAGGCCTCATTTTGAGGACTGGGGGCCTTCCGTCCCAGGGTGGGCTGAGGCCAACACCCTGGGTTGTTTGGGCCTTGGAGGCCAGGGAGCATAAGGCGGGTCGTGACACCAGGACCTAGATCTCCTGGGCGTGGCGCAACGTAGAAACCTCTGAAGGAAAACCAAGAGTGCGGCCACTGCACATCACCTCCAGGGCTCCCCTCGGCCTGAGCTCTGGGGCGAGAGGCCACCGTGCAGTCCTTCCCGCAGGTGGGCTTCCCTGGCTGCCACATGTCCCTATGCCTCATGGGTCTTGGGGCAGAGGGGGCTCTCTACTCACATTGCTTCTAAGGCCACCCAGGCAGGGCTGACCTCATGGCTCTGCCGAGATGGAAAGTTCTCTGACCTCTGTTCTGTGCGCAGGGTGGTCCTTGGGCCACAGAATGGCTGAGATGGCTATGAGGCTACCCAACTGGCAGAGTGATGATGGCCTTCCTTCCTCTGGGCGCACAGGAAGTGGGCACCACCGAGGGCCCCAGTACACCCCATGCCTGTGGTGCCTCCACTGCCTTGGGCAGCTGTACAGAGGATGTGACGGGGCACAAGTGGGCAGGTGCGATCACCCTTTGACCTGGCTCTGAGGACACTTGCCTGGGGCCAGGCCTCTGGGGCTGAGGAAAGTAAGCAGGTGTAGCAGTCTGCAGTGGGCAGGAATATGGCACTACATCGCTTACGAACCAATTGCCACACAGGACACCATCACCATGCGACTTCTGGTCATGCTAACCACAATGTGAACCCTTCACACCTTCATGGGTGTGAACGCCCCATGGCGAAGAACACCCGTACACTCACCACAGTTGTGAACGCCCCATGGCTTCACCCTTCACCACCAGTGTGAATGCCCAATGCCTTTGCCTTCATAGGGGTGACTTTTTCAATGCCCTCAGGGTGACACCCTTCCTGTGTCTTTCTCATGGTGAAGGATGAGCTAACAGGGACATTCCCTTGGCCCTCCAGGGTACATTCCCACTGCCCCTTACTCCCATTACTCCCCCACTGCTCAGTTCGAGGTAGAAAAGGAACCTATGCATCGAGTATAATTTGCTTTTAATTAGAACAACGTGTGTAAATGACAGAATGCCACTGCCGTGCGCAGATGGCAGCCACAGAATACGCATCAGATTCATTCTGCCCAAGGAAGGAGGCAGGGAGGGCATGGGGGGCTTGTGAGCCAGTGGCCCCTGCCCCCTGAGTCCTGTGAACAATGGGGTCACCAACCGTTGGCCTGCACACGCCTCTCCCATGTAAGCAGAGATCGAAAGCACAGCAGCAATAATACTGGGTGAGTCCTTCCTTGCATAAAACATCTGAATTAATTCATTGAAGGTATCAAAAATATACCCTGTAAACCAATACATCATTTACAACTGCCTTTCCTTCCCACCGCTGCGCAACGATGTGTGAAAAAAACGTCCAGTTCCTCAGGGCCTCCGTGCGCCCCAGGCCGCACCAGCCCTCCCACTGCCGCCAGTCTGTGGGGCAGTCGATGGAAACTGACGAGCACTGGCGCTGGACAGGGCTATGTCCGTCTGTCCAGAGCTAAGCGGGATGGGAGGCAGAGGGAGGGGCAGGGGCTGCTAGCTGTTTTGACTTTGGTTCCAAACGCAGGAAGGGGGAGGCAGTGGCGCGGAGGTGAGTCGTCACCCTCTTTCAGGTCCCTGGTCGTCCTGGCCACGTGTGGTCACCACCGCTCACTGTGCCCCCCTCCCCGGCCTGCTGCCCTCCCCTCCCCTCCTCCCGAGCACCAGGTGAACGTGCCCTGAGTAAGGTCACTGCGCAGGGCCAGCCGGGGCGGGGGTCTGAGTTAAGGCTTTAGACAGGCAAGGATGCCAGCTCTGGGTGGATGGACGGACGGATGGACGCAGGCAGACTCGGGCTCCTTTCTTGGTGGGGCACGCTGGCGGCCACGCCGCTCCGCCTCGCCTGGGGCTGCTCCTGCCGCTGGCTGGGACCTGTACCACCCCCGCCCCTGGGGGTCACTCGCTGTCGGAGAGAGTCTCGTACTGCGAGCACAGCAGCGGCTTGGGCTCCTCGTCCCAGGCGTGGTGGGGGCCAGCCAGAGGCCCGCTGCCCGCAGGGAGGCCGGGCGGGGGCGGGGAGGCCATGACACCCGCCTGCAGCCGCATGATCAGGGGGTTGTAGGGGAAGGGCGTGGAACCTGTGGGCAAGGCGGGAGCTGCTCCAGAGGCCCCTGTGGGCTGGGGGCCTCAGGTGGCCCGGCAGCACCACCCACGCCGGGACTAGGCCTCTGTAACTCTGGGGCGCTCTCCACCTCACCAGGATGGCAGCAGTGACCTCTTCAGGTCTGTCCCCTGCAGCCTTGGGGCCTTCTGAACCTCCCTGAGACCACTGGCTCCCCTACTCAACATCTTCAGCCTTCCTGGACCTTCTTTCAAAGTCACCCCAGGCCCTTCCCCGTGCGCCAGGCCCCGCCCCCGCGTCCTGGGCATGGCTCCCCTGGATACCTCCCTTACACCCACTTCTTGCATCGATGCCCTCCACTGGTCAGGACGCAGCTGGCCAGGCTGCAGGCAGTGCTCAGCGCCCTCCCTCCCCAGCCCCCCAATCCTGCGACCCCCCTGCCCACCTGCGGATGAGGGCCGGTCCTCCCACACACGGTTGGTGAGTGGTGTCCGGCGGTTGCAGTCTCCCTCTGAGTGCACCGAGGAGACAGAGGGTGGCCGGTCCCCAGACGCCAGGCCCGGGGCTGGGGACTTGGCTTTTCGGCTGCTGGGTCTGCCAGAGACCTTGGCCTTTCCGCCACCACCTACAAGGGGACAAAGTGGGAAGGAGCTGTGTTGGACACTGCAGACGACTGCAGAGAGGCAGGGTGGGGGGACATCCTGCTAAGGTAAGCCACCTGCTTCTGGGTCCTCCAGGGATAGGGCAAGAGTACGATGACCCTCTCCTCCCAGATGGCCAGACCCAGTGCCTGGGACCTGGAAGTCAGTCTCCACTGGGGCCAGGCTGCTCTGAGCCTTCCCCGCCCTGGGACTGAAGCCCAGAGCAGGAGGCCTCTGCTGGACCCTAAGCACTGCCCAGGATGGTGCTGGGGCTGGATGGGCTATGGGCCTCTTCCAGGGAGCCGGGACCCTGAGGCCAGGCTTGACAAGAGTCCCGAACTTCCTGGGGCCTCGGTGTCCAGGGTGGACACCTGAGCCCAAGATCTCTGCTCAGCTCCCTCCTGAGAATGGCAGGTTGCTGCTGGGGCCAGGGCAGTGGAGCTGGCCCTCAGGCCGTTGGGCAGGACACAAACACTGGTTTCCTGCCAGCCCAATGGCCAGCTGGGCCACACACAGGGGACCTGCTGCTGACCCCCTTTGTCCAAGTTGCACAGATGGGTCTCCTGGAGACACGAGCTGGGTGCGGCAGCGGGCGGAGGCCCAGCGGGGGAGGGGGGCAGGCGTGGGCAGCGTGAGTGTCCTAGAAGCAGCAGCGCCCGGGACCTCGTGGGCGCTGGGGTGATGCGACCACGGGTGTCAGCCCAGCCTCGGATTAGCAAACTCCAGAACGACATCAGATGCGCACAAAAATAAAGTCACAAGCTCCAAAGCTCGAAGGGGGTGTCAGAGGAAGGCACGGGAGCGAGGAGGACGATAACATCAGGGCAGGGTGGGCGGGGAGGCCTGCAGACCTGGCGAGGTGAGCGTGTGGTCGCTCCGTCCGTCAGCAGCGGTTATGGGCAGAGCGGCAGCGGGCAGGCTGGCACTGGCATTCAGAGGGTTAAAAGCATTGGCGCTGAGTGGCGGGGGCTCTTCCCACTGATCATATTTACCCATGAGTGCCTTTCTAATAATGGCCTCCAGCCCCATGTTGGTGCTGGCGTGCTCCTGCACCGCCTGGCTTCTACAGGTCATAAGGCCTGGGAGAGACAGACAGACGGACACACAGGGGCCGGGGAGGGGGAGCCAGAGGGGTGCCGGAGAGAGGAGAAGGGAGGGAGGAGGAGGGAGAAGAGAGAAATACACAGTGAGCACATTTCGGCAAAGCAACACGTGTTTGATCGCCCTCCCACGTTCTCCTGTGGGGTGCTGGCGGGGGCTTCGCTGGGCACCCCAGGCAGGAGGGGCTGGGGAGGCCGGGTGGTCCCCAGCCTCATTCCTACTCACTCCTAGCTGGGGCTGCATTTATCCTAAACTCCAAAAGGCCTTAGAAGAAAGGTGGGGACGAGAAAGGGGAGGGGCTGCCGTGACACTGGGTCAAGCCAGAGCTAGGTGCCAGGGGCACAGTGGAGGAAACCCAACCTGGGTCCCCAGGGCTGGTGGGACTGAGAAGGGACCCAGAGAGGGAAGGTAACCAGATGTCCTTGCTCTGTGCCCTTCACCTGAGAGACCTAGGACCCCTGCCTGACCCCCAGCTGGGCCTGACTCTCCTCCCACCCAGGAGCCAGAGGGGAAAGAAGTGCGAAGACGGATGCGAGGTGAGGGGTCGCAGCCATGCAGTTATGTGCGTGCGGGGAACAGGGCAGCGCTAGAGACAACTGCAGACCACTCCGGCCCGGCCCCAGCTGGCACGGCCCCTGTGACAAGGACAAAGTGGCCGGATCAACACACTGGCCCTAAGCCCCAGCCGTGCATCCAGACCCCTCGGTGCAATCCCTGCCGCCTCCCTCCCCACTCAGCAGTGCGCTCCCCTCTTAGTCACATGACCCACGCACTCAGGGCCTTCGCAGACCCCCAGCAGGCATCGCACCTCTTCAGAAACGTCCTCAGAAGCCCAGCCCATCCTGCCTGTGCCCTGAGTTTTAGAACTTCTGCTCTTGCTGAACTGTCAGAATATCAAGTGGCCACACCTCACCTGTTTGTATGCTAGTTGATGAGGGGGTTTGGGTGACGGGGCCAATTCTAACACCTCTGCTCCCAGGGCGGCTCATGTCTGTCTACATTTTATTTTTCTCTCCTTCCCTTGGGTTCAAGGGCACTGGCGGCCAGGGCTGCTCGCAGCACCATCCTAGCGGAGCTTGGGCCACACGTGGACCATCAGCACTTAAAGCCAGTGGCTACT
This sequence comes from Aplodontia rufa, assembly GCA_004027875.1. NCBI lineage: Eukaryota > Metazoa > Chordata > Mammalia > Rodentia > Aplodontiidae > Aplodontia > Aplodontia rufa. Next base: position 54,089 of record PVKS010001657.1, read on the forward strand.
GAGCCTCTCCCCAAGGTCACATGTCCAGGGCCTGATGGAGCCAGGCAGGCTGGACCCTCTCCATTTATCAAGGTGAAGTCTTGAGCACAGAGGCGGGCCCAGAAAAAAATTTATTGTGGACTAAAATGCTTTAAAAAATTTTTTTAAGTCAAATAAAATTTACACATGTCTTCATTGCATGACTCTGAATTTTTACATACCTATAGACCTGGTATTCAGATATGTAATGTTCCAGAAACAATAATTTCTAACCATCTTGTTTTGACCAAGTTGTCCCCTTTTGCTGAGGCTTAGCAAAGCCCCCAGGGAGCTAGGGTAGATACCCCTGGCCCCGATGAGCCCCTGGTCCTGGTAACATCCAAGACTGTCCTCTGCCCACCTCGTTCCCAGGCTCAAGGTCAGCAAAGCTCCCTGCCCCTCTGACCTCAGGCTTCTCTAGAAGGAGCAGAGGGCAACCCACAAACAAAGGACGGGGCCCTGAAACTCCCCAGCTCCTCAGTTGGCCACCCGAGTCTGCTCCAGGCTGACTTCTCAGAGGGACTTCTCCAAAGTCCACCCCAGTTCTTCTACAGGGACAGCGGAAATACCTGTCGGGGCCCCCTAAGTCCAAATTGTAGAAGTGTTATGCAGGAAGTGGATTTCAAACCCCTCTCCCTCTTACGCAGACCTCCCAGTTCCCTGGTTGGAATCTTCACGTAGACAGAGGCTCAAGCTGTGAAAAATAACCGTGAAGACCCCGAGCTTTGTACCCCTCGCCCAGGCCCACGCCTGGTCCAGATGCTGCAGGCTCCGCCTGAGAACCCCTCAAGTAGAGCAGGTGGGACTGCCTGCTGGACACACGGGGACCTCGCCCTCGACCCTGACCTCCAAAGACACCTCCTGCAGCGAGGGCTCACGCTGGGCCAAGGCTTGCGTGCCTGCCCTGCGACTCTGTCTCTTACTGCAGGATACTGCTGGGGAGCGCTGCACTGAACTAGGAGAGGCTCCTGACCCAGACAGCAGCTGGGCAGAGGTAAGGTGCGGAGGTGGTGGACTTAGAGCCAGGGCTGCACGGGTTACCTGCTCCGGTGATGGCAGGCATGTTGAAGATCTCTGTCCCCGGCTGGCCAATATCTGGAGTGGGGATGACAAGGTGGGTGAGCCCCGTGGCCCACAGGTCCTGAGGATGCCCTTCCCCATCCCCTGCCCATGTGGTCTGGGCCAGGTGCATCTAGCATCCTGAGGATCTTATTCCTCAGCCATGGCTCAGGCCTGGGGCAGGAGAGACCTGCTGGCCCTGGTACCACGCTTGCTTAGCTGGGACCCGAGTCACTAGCCTGGGCTTGTGATGGCTCTAGGAAGGAAAGCCCTGGCTGTGTGCCCTAGCGTCCGGGGATGGGGCTTCCAGGCGTGGGGCTGCAGAGCTCGCCGTGTGGCCTGCCTGCTACACACTCTGGGCTGAGCATAGGAGTTGACATGGGTCAACAGCAAAACCACAGCCACCAGAACCACGAGCAGCTGCCACTGGCCCCCTGGGTGGCAGTCTCCAGTGCCCAGCACCACTCTAGCCACATCTGTGCACCCATGGACGGACCGGTGGACAGAGTCCTCCCAGGCTCCTTGAAGGCAGGGCACTGGGGTAGGAGATTGGTCAGCAGGGGCACGGAGCCCAGGAACTGCCCTGGGGGCTTCCACAGCAGCTACAGGCCCAGACCCGCTGGGATCCTGATCCCCCTTACTATATTCCGGCTCGTTCCGGTTGTGGGTATTCAGCTTCTTGTTGATCTCCTGCTTCTTGGACTTGACCATGGCGGAGTTGCTCTCGGTCAGCTTGCTGAAAAAGGCTGGTGGCTGACTGGTGTTGCCTGGGGACTTGGAGCCCATCCTGCATGAGGGTCAGATGCCCAGGTCAGCTGGTGCCCCTGCCTGCCGTGGCCCTTTCTCCTGCCCAGAGCCTGCACGAGAGGAGACAGTGCCTCCCATGCCCTTGGCAGTGCGCCTGTCCTTGAGGTCACCCTGAGAATCTGCTGCTCCTGAGCCACTGCAGAGAGCCTCGGAAGGGGAAAGGGGACTCACTCTATGGTGCCACCTGGTCCGCCTGGTGCTCCATTTGGTCTCTCATACTCAATTTGCTTTCTTAGTTCTTCAACAGGAATGGGGGCCTGGCCTGAACTGTGATCCCAGCCCCAAGTCTGTTGAATTTGCTTAGCAGGCCTGAGACCACTCAACTGACCCCAGGCCAAGGAACAGTGTCTGGGAGTGGTCACGTGCTGTGCGAGTACCTGGGCTCTGCCTGCTCCCCGTCCCGATACAGCAGCGGGTACACAGCACTCCGGGGGTGCCCAGGCTCTGTCATGCCCTCTGGCGGGGACACAGGTTCAATGCCATCCTCACTGCCCAGCACCGAAGTCCTGCTTGGCTCTGGAGACCTGGGGGAGTGTCCAGCTGTGGTCAGCTCTCCCCTAAAGGGATGCCCCGTGCCCCCCAAATCCCTCTGAGGCAGGGCTGGGCACCCTGTGCCCCAGGCAGTCTCTGCCACCTTTAGTTCCTGAACTGAACAGAAACAGGCCCGTGGATCTGGCCAGCCGGCACTGTGCTGATCTTTTCTCTGAATCTGGCAGCACCCCCATGCCGCTGCTCCCCAAAGATACCTGTTTTCTGCCTCACCTGCAAGGCACTCCAGCGGGATGCCTCCCGTCACTTAGAGCTTAGGGCTTCCTGGGCATGGGAGTGTGTGCACAGTGTGCCGGGAGGCCGTGTGCCAGGGGCAAGTGACTGCTCAGTCTCTTCCTCTGTCACCTGGAGGCAATGCTGCCCACACCCTCCACTGAGGGTGACACATATTGGCTACAACTTTGGGCATCTCTCTGAGCCCCAATTTACCATTTGTGCAGTGGCACCAGGTGGGCCTCACGCTCTGCTGAGCTCAACCCGTCCCTGCAAGGCAGACGTCTGATAGGGCCCCCGATGGCTTCCCCCTGCCCCAGGCTCACCTCTTGCCCCCCTCGCTGTGGGGGGAGCCACGAGCTGGGGCGCCATGGTCTGGGGGTGGGAGGTAGAGATCGCTGGGTGGGCGGCGGAGGTCCAGGACAGGGCAGCTGGCTCCAGGGAAGGAGTAGAGGGGGGCGGGGAGGGGTGCACTGAGCTGCTGCGGGTGGTGGCGCGTGTAGTCTTGCGTGATCACCTCCTGCAGGCCAAGGGCCAGGGTTAGGGTCCTGCCAGTATCTTCCGGACGTGGGAGGGCCGGGCTGCGCTTTGTGGGGAGAACCCTAGCTCAGTCCTTAAGTTTCCGAGTGGCTCTGGATCTGCCCACAGACTTCTGGGCCTCCACTTGGCCCCAGGATGGGTTGCACTTGACTGTCCAGGACCTGTGATGCTCTTGGCTTGCACCCCAGAGCCCCATCAGCCAGAGGAGGTGCTGGCTAGTGCTGCTGCCTCTGGAATCTCACCCTGTGGCCACCCTACCAGGACCAAGGGGCCGCGCGACCCCCTCCCTTCCCGGGGCCTGGTTCCCGCCCCAGGTGCAAAGGGCAGAGAGCAGGTAGTTACACTGATGTGCTGTGCCAAGGTGACCACCCGCTGATGACCTTTGACCCCAGGGGCGGTCTGGAGCAATGGGCTGGACGCAGACTGACTCTCGGGCAGCGGCCGCAGGTGTGGGAGGTGGGCGGCCTCAGTGGCGAGCTTCACAGGGCCTGCAGGCAGAGTACTCAGTTGGGGGCGCAGGGGCTGCTGTTTCCCACCCGTGGGACAGGGGCAGGACCTACCTGGCTGCTTGTGCCGCAGCTCCGCCTCCAGGTGGCCCTTGTCTAGCTCCTCCAGGTGCTTGGGGAGCCCCTTGTCGTGGGTCAGGCTGGGCGAACTCACGGGGCTAACGGGTTCCACCCCATCGGGACTATATCCACCACCATGGTAACCTGCAACCGGTGGGCGGGGGGCCAGGGTCAGGTTGCAGGCTGCAGACTCCGAGTCTAGGGGAGCCAAGATGGGGCAGGGAACTGGGGTGGGGATCTGCAGGGACCGGTAGACACACACACAGACCAAAGTGGAGCAAGAAACACAGGGCACAGACTCGGGTGGGGACTGGGTAGGGGCACAGCGGAAAGCCAGACGGAGTGGCAGAGGGGAAAAGAAGTGTGGGTGGGGAGGGCGCCCTCGTGGCTGGAGTGGCCTTCAGGCCTGGGGCCCTGCCTGGGGTGCAGCCTCAATCCCCAACCCTAGGGAGGCCAGAGAGGAGGCTGGAGGTGGAGGCACCCTTCCTCTCTGGGGTACGTGGGGCTGGGGACAGGCATACCCAGGCCCCCTTACGACCCAGACAGGTTCAGAGCTGGGGTTCCTGCTCCCTCCTGAGCAGTGCGGCCTCCTCCCCTCCCCATCTTCTCCCTGCCTTGGCTTCCTCCAAATCAAACCGGACCCACACATAGCATCAGGCAAAAATCATTAGCCCAAAAGCCCTGTAGCTCCACCCCCTGCTCCCCGAACAAAGGTGTGAAGTGGGGAGATGGGAGGCGTGGTCCAAGTCCAAATCACAGATCCATTCATTAAAGGAAAAAAAGCAAAAATCCAAAAAAAGAAAAAGAAAAAAAATAACAAAAAGTAAAAATAAGAATAATACTAAAAAAAATCATGATAAAACAATGTGCGAATGGTGAAGGCCCCAAATCAGAGGGGCGGGCGGCAGCTGGTGGATCAGAGCGTGCAAATCCACAAGGACGGGCTTAAGAACAAAATACCAAAGCCAACAAAAAAATGGGGAAAAATAAAAAGCAAAGATCTGAAAATATCTTTAGGCCACAAGATGGGGGTGGGCGGCGGGGCCGGAAGTCTTACCATCGCGAGGGGAGTCGTTGGCCAGCGAACCTCCTTCTCGCGGCCCTTTATCGTGAGCAATTTGACGCATGATTATCGCGTCTATGAAGGTGGCCGCTGTCAGGGTGGTCTTACCCAGAGAACGGAGCTCCAGTTCCTGGATGGAAAAGGGTTTACTTTGAGTCTTTTCCCGGTGCAGATCCGAGGCCGAGGCGGATGGCGCCGGCTGGTCCGGGCTGGCGTGGTGGGGTGCGAGGCTCTTTGCTGGGGCGCGGGTGATGGCTGCGTGGCTGGAGCTGGGGGGCACTAGGGGCCGGGGCTCAGAGCTCTTGCTTGGGGAGGAGGCAGGCTCTCGGGCTGGGGGCTTAGGGAGGAAGGCGTGGCTGGTGTCCGCGCGGGGCCGCTCAGGCCGGGTGACCCGAGGGGCCTCCTTGGGCAGCAAGACGGGCTCCATGAGCGTGGGGTAGACCCCCTCGAGGGTGCCACCAAGCGGGCAGTGGGTGGCGGGTGGGAATGTGGCAGCTGGACGGACAGGCGAGGAGGTGGAGGTGGACCTGAGGGAAGAGAAGGGGGTCAGGCAGCCGCTCCTTCACACCAGCACCCTTGATGAGTCCCCCATGCCCTGGACTAACAGTCACTTTCCCTACTGCCCTCCTGACTGACCTGCAGGCCTCTGTGGCGCAGTCTCACCTACCCACCCATTCCCCACTCTTGGTGTCCAGGTCTCACCTACCCCATTCATTCACTGCATCGCTCCAAACGTTTTTTATTAAGCACCTACTAGGTGCTGGGCACTTGTTCCAGACCCTGGCAATATGGCAGTGAAAAAGACAGACAGGAGCGCCGTGCATTCTAGCTGAGAAGACGGACTGCAGACGCAGTCACGCACCACCTAAAGCCCAGCACTGTCACGACTGCTCCTCCCCAGAACGGCAGGGTGGAGAGCGAGCAGCAGGGAAGCACAACAGGGAGGGCAGGAGGGTCACGGAGGGGCAAGCCCAGCTCTCCTGCCCAGCCAGCGCCAGCCCCGCTGCACCCCTCAAGCCCCACGTCCCTGTCTTTTGCAAACGGACTCCAACCACCCCAGCAACACCTCCTCCGCGCCCCTCCCCATCTCCTCTGCTCAGCCACTTGTCTGGCCAGACCTTCTTCCCATCAAGCAGTCACAGACCTAGCTATCCACCCAGCCACCCGCTCACCCGTCATCAGCCCACCATCCACGTGCCCAACAACTGGCCTCCCACCTCCCAGCTGGCCCGTCATCAGCCACCCACCCTCAGCCTCAGCCTCTGCCTGCCTCTAGCCCATGGGTCCATCTGAGCACCCACCCACCCATCACCCACCCCTGCCTGTGCCTCCCTCGTGCCAACCTGGCCCACCTCAGGACCGTGGGCGTGCTGGGCTCCACGGAGGTGACAGTGCCCTTCATGCCTGTGTTGTGCAGCACGCTGGGTCTCTGCTGGAGGGCATCCTGGGTCCGGGGGGAGATGGGCGAGTGCTGGTGGGAGTGGGAGGCGGGGCGGCTGCTGCTGGCCCCACTCCCGCTGCTGCCGTTGCTGCTGCTCTGCTCGGTACCTGGGGAGTCACAGATCACCTAAAGCCCTAGGAGCGTGGGGACTGCTCCTTCCCAGAGGTCAGGGAGGCCCATCAGGACCTCGGGGCTGGGGGTGGGGTCTGGCGCCCTACCCGGTCTCCAGATGGGCGCATGCTCCACTGTGGCCGAGGATGTGAGGATAGGCTTCTCCCGCTCCCGGTCCCGGTCCCGGTCCCTCTCCCGCTCTGATGAGGACGTCCCCGTGGGCTTTGTCAGGTGGGTGGGGCCTCCTGGGAACCCCAAAGGCCAAAGACTCAGCCCGAGTTCCAGGGTGGGCTGGGACTCGTCTGCCTGCCTGTGCCCAGCGCCTCTGGGGGTGGGCAGTACCTGGGGGCAGTGGGGAGCTGCTGTGCCGGCTGCTGAAGGGTGGGGCTGCGGTGGGCAGGTAGGCCAGGCGGTCCATGGCGGCAGGGGTGCCTGGCGTCGGGGGCACCAGCACGGGCAGGTGTGGCACTTGGGACAGGTCGATGATGCCTGGGGTGGGGGCAGGGAGCTGTAGCCACAGGGGAAGGAGGCTTGCTACCCACCAGCCAGCCTGTGCCATCCTGGAGTGCACCCTTGAAAGACCCCTGCCCCAAAGCTCTGGATTGAACCATCCTCTGTGGCTCCAAGCCTTAGGAGGCCTTGGTGTTGGTCCAGCCTCTGCACCCACCCTCCAGTCCCCGCTGGGCCTCTGGTTTCCCTGACAAGGCCTCGTCACTGCAGGACCGCTTCCACAAGCACCCTCAACACCTGGGGCAAAACCCGGGCCCGGGCAGCTCAACCACGTACACACCATGCCATCTCCCGCGCCACCCTAGGACGCTGCGTCCAGAGGACACGCGGCACCCACACACACCAGGCCTGCACGCGGCAGCATTCACACCTGCCAGGGACCCTGTGAGCCAGGGAGAAGCCCGGCCCAGGTGGGAGCTGGCCACCCACCTCGCGGGCCGGTGGCGTAGGTGAGGGCCAGCGAGGGCTCCCTGGGAGAGAGGCCCCGCAGCATGTCTGCGCGCTGCGCCGTGGCGGTGGCCGCGCTGTGGTGCATCTGCTGGGAGGTGATGTAGTCGTTGATGATGGTCTGGCGGTTCTCCAGCGCTGCCGCGTCCGGGTAGCCGCGGATGAGGTAAGGGGGGTACAGGTGTGGGTACGTGGGGCTGGGGGCCAGGTGTCGGGGCAGGTAGTAGGCGGCAGCTGCTGGGAGAGGGGACTGAGGTTAGCCATCCCACAAGAGGCCATCACACCCGTGCTCAGCGCCCTGACTGCTGCACCAACTGAGGGCCTAATGCGGGAGACACGGGCACCTCCTAGTGACGTGACATCCCACACGGAGCGCCCAGAATACGCAAGGATGTGGGCCAAGCCCCAGCACCACGTACACAATGAAATGGCAGAGCAACGAAAGCCCCATGAAAAAGTAAATAAAACTGATTCTCTCTCTCACTGTCCCTTTCTCTTAAAAAAAGAAAAAAAAGACCATGTCTATCATCTGGCAGAAGCCCATGCTTGAGCCCCCCTTAACACGCCTGCGGATGGGAAGGTGCTAGGAGCCCTGCAGGAAAAGACCACCCTAGGGGGTGTCCGTGCAACCCATCCCTCAGAGAGGGTAGGATCTGCTCTTCCTGCACTACAGGCCCCCTTTCCTAGGCCTCAACGTCCCCCGCATGGGAGCCTGGCTGCTGATGCCTGGGGGGTCCCTTGTGCTGGCACTGACGAGGCCCCGCTCCGTGTTCCGCCACCCCAGGGCCAGGCACCCACCTGCATCCAGAGGGATCCCGCGGGGAATGGAGGTGGGGTCAAAGGCCAGCGGGATGTGCCCCCGATACAGATCCACGCCGCTCACACCCCGGAGCAGGTGTTCGTAGGGGGACATGGGGTGTGGGTGGTGCTCAGGCACAGTGCTGTGCGGGGACTTGGCGATCTCACGGGGAGTTGAAGTCAGCTTCCGGTCCTGGGACGCCTTGCTGGACGAGAGGCTGCCTGCAGGGACAGGTCCTGATGGCCCGGGGGTGCCGTGGCACCAGGGACCAGGCAGCTCTTCTTCCAGTCATCCGCCCTTGGGCTCCTTCAAGACCCACCTGTCCTCTGGCTCACACATTTGCTCATCGGTCATTCAACTGACCGAGGCAGCTTCTACCTGGTGCCCAGCACTGTTTGGAGGGCTGGAGTCACCCCAGGGAACGAGATAGACAAAAATCCCAAGCCCCGCGCAGCTGGTAATCATGTAAGGACTTCAGAGCACTAAGAGCTCCAAACAAAACGTCCCAGTGTCACAGACTGTGACCACAGAAGTGCACGGGGTGGGCTCCAGATGTGACAGGCAGAGGCTCCGAGTGCGGCACAAGCAGAGGGAAGGGTCTGCCACTGAGCCGGGAATGTGGGAATTGGGTGGATAAGATGGACAGGCACCAAGGCCCCTGCCACAGGGCCCTGCCATGGTGGGGTTTTCCTCAAGTACAGGAGGAGGGGTGCTGGAGGGAGGGCTGAGTGGGGCCGAGGCCGGCAGATGAGCTGGATGGTGGGGAGCAGGTGGCCCTGGGTTGGCCCAGCTCCTGCCCTAAGCCCATGGTGGGCACTCTGACATGGGTGCCTTCCCTCCTCCGCCTCTCACCTTCCTGCAGGCGTGGTGTGGGCTCTCGTGTGGTCACAGGCGAGCCACGTGGTAGGTGGCTGGTGAAGGGCACCCCGTGGTCTTCGTAAGTCAGGGGGCTCTGCCGCGGCTTGCCCAGCTCGGGCACAATGACTGGGGCCCCGCGGGTGATGGAGCCACCCGAGCTGCTGACGGTCCCGGGCCGGCCCTTGAGGCTCTCTTCGTAGCAGGCACGCTCCAGCGCCCGTGCGTCAGCCATCACGTCCAGGGGGTGCACCTGCGGGAACGTGCGGCCCGGGCTGCCGATGATGGAGCGCACATCATGCTTCTTGGAACCAGCAGAGGATGAGCCCGCGTCGTACTTGAGTGGGGTGCCCTAGGAGGGGAGGGTGGGCATTGTGGGCTGGAGGAGAGGTGTCCCTGAAAGCTCACTGTGGGACCATGCATGGGCACGGGCGGTCTATGGCTGGAGAGGTGGGACCTTTGGGTGTGTGTCCTGACCGGTGAGTGGAGTCCCTGCTCCCAGACCATGTGAGCCGCTTCCCTCCACCACACTCTGCTGCCAGGGTGTTCAGCCCCGGAACAGACGCAGCCTTCCATGGACCAAGACCTCTGAAACCCTGAGCCCCCAAGTGCACCTTTCCTCCCTGCTTGCAGGGACCTCGAGCTGCTTCCCACCTACGAGATGGTGGCGACAACTCGCACCCCAGGGGCAGGGAGGCAGAGGGCTTTTCTGAGCCCAGACAACCACCTGCATCCTGCCTGCCTTGTCCTGGTCCCCAGAGTTACCTGGGGGGCTGCGGGAAGGGGCAGGAAGCTCAGCCATCACTCAGCCCTCCCTGCGCCATCTGTTGGTCCTGGTGTGCTGGAAAGGGTCCCCGCTCCTCGCCATGTGGGGCAAAGCCTCCTATGGTCATCAGGGACCCTCACAGCGCACCCAAAGCCCTGCTTGGAACTCTGTCCCCTCTGTTCCCGTCCTGAGCCACGGCCTTGGGTACCAAGCTCAGGGTGAGGTCCACATTTGCCCTCTGGCCAGAAAGGACAGCTGAGGAGCTGGGCCCATCTCAGTGGGCTGGGGAGAGGTGGCGGGGGTGGGGGGGCCCTAGGCCCAGCCTGCTTGTTCCGTAATGCTTTAACCACACAGCTTCAGAAGCAGGACATCCTAACATTCAAGAGAATACTCTATAGCAGCCAGCCCTATCTTGGACACTTGGTAACTACTTTCCAATGTCCCCACAACTGCCCAGAAGCCAGAAGCCAAGCCCTTCCCCTGGCATTTGCTGACCTTCCTGCTGTCTCTGCTGCCTCTGTGGGCCTTGACATCTTCACCCCAGCTCTGAGCCCCTCCCTAGTCCTTCCATCTGCGCGTCAGGCGCCTGCTGACCATGTGAAGGGCAGTGGCCCTCAGGGGCTTCCACCAACTCTTCCTCTTGCCATGGGAGCAAGTCCCCCCTCCCACCTGGCTGGCAACTTGCTGGTGGAAGTGGAGGCTGAGCAGTCGAGTGCACCATCCAGTTGCTGTGTGACCTAGGTGAGTTCCTTAACTTCTCTGAACCTCAGTTACTCACCAATGAAGCGGGGCAGTAAGAACTCCTGCAGACCACTGTGGTGCCCCACAGCCCCACCCTGCCTCCCTGCCCAAGCCTTGGGCTGTACCTGTGTGATGGAGCCCTCCTTGAGTGGCCGCGGGGCCAGGGGCAGCTCAGGCGTGCGCCGCAGCTCCTCGCGGGGGATCTCGTGGATGGAGCGGCCCGCCTCCTTCACTGTCGCCACCAGGCCCTCATGGGCCGGCTTCAGCTTGAGGGGGCCCAGAGCCTCCAAGGGCCTGGTCTTGTAGGCCTCAGCCAGGTCCCGCGGAGGCGGCGGGGGCGGTGGTGGTGTCCCCTCCCGCTTCAGGAGCTTGGCCTCCCGCCGCAAGTAGTCCTCCTGGGCCTCCACATAGGACCGCGGGATCCCTGCCAAAGATGGGGACCCTCAGCGCCTGCAGCACACCCAACCCAGGCAACCCTGGCCTCCTCCAGCCAGCTCTGGAGCCACAGCCCTGTGTGACCTCGGGCGCAAGGCCGGGCCCCTCCACGTTTAAAGTGGTATCATTAATTAAGCACCTCCCTGAACCGTGAGCAGTGTGAGCCGTCCCAAAGGCCCGAAGCCCCAAGCAGGGCTGGACGCAGCTCCACAGCACTCGCCACCAAAGGCCAGGCCAACACCAGGGAGACCGTACGGGGCTCGCAGTGGCTGCCCAGCCCTTGCCTGGCCACGAGGACCTGAGTGCTCTGATCATCTGCACCCCCCTCACCAAGACTGATCCCTAAGGACCAGGAGCTGGGGTCGTGCTGGGCACACACCAGCCACTCCACGGTTACACCTAGAAAGGAGAGCGGCAGTGGCATGTGACTTCTCTGTTTTCAACACCTTGCTCTGCCTCTCAGCTCGCACACGTGCTGGTCAGGAGCCCTGCGCCAGGTGTCCCCTGTGTGTGCTGTCCCTTCCCCGCCCGGCGAGGGCCCGGAGGCCAGGGTACCTTGTGTGATGGAACCACGGATGTGGTGCTGCTCCTTGAGGTGGTGGGGGCTGTGCCGCTCAGGAGGGATGGCACGGCCCATGAGACCTGGGCAAGAGAAGGCAAGGGTGTCACCATGGCCAAGGAGAAGGCCAGGGTCTCCTAACAACAAACCCCATGATGCTGGTGGCGACGGAGGACCCAGCAACTCCATCTGCTGGCCCTGCACTGCCCCCAGAATGAGCTTCCCATTGCAGCCAGGGCCAGCGTTCCACCACCTCCCTGCAGGGGGCGCTATAGGCAACTCTCCAGGAGGCTGGGAAGCCAGGGGCAGCAGCAAGTGTCCCTGGAGTGGACGGCAGGGGACCCACCCTCGATGCTTGCTGAGGAGATGGCTCTGCTGACCCGGCCCTCCATCATGTCATAGGTGCGCTTGGGGGCGGCTGTCTCATGGGAAGGCCCCGAGCTGCTCCTGCCATCCTCCTTGGAGCACTGGGACACAGACATGCCACCTGGAGAGAGAAGGAGGGCAGTCAGGAGGCAGTCACAGGCTGCCATGTGCACGGGGCTAGGACCTGGGGAAGGATCCACAGCTCTTCTACACAGGCCCCGCTGAGCCCTGCTGAGGCCCCCCGGGACCCGACAGGCAGCCCCAGCCTACCCAGGGATTCGTAAAGATGGGAGAGCGGGGCAAGTGGCTTGCTCCCGAGTAGGCATGTGTTTGCCCACGCCTACAAACTCCCCAGTGACATGATCTCATGTGCACACAGATACGTCCACACAGAGCATCCGCAGGACCCCGAGGGACACGATCTTGTGTGCACACAGATACGTCCACACAGAGCATCCGCAGGACCCTCAGGGCACAGCTGCACGGGCCTGTGTGTGTTCACACCATGTGTCTGGCGGTGCAAAGCTCTGCGTGTGGGGACACATGTCTGCACCCAGAGCCTGTGCTGGCGCGTGTGCAAATGTGCATGTGTCCTAGGACAAGTCTGTGTGGGCAAGGAGTCCTCATGGAGAGGTGGCCTCGCCAGGCCAGGATGAGGCCGGAAGAGCTGGACAGTGTCTGCATGCACGGGTGGTGGGCTGGGCTGCCGTGGGCTCCTCAAGTGAGCTACATGCAGGGTGTCAGGAGCGAGACGGGGAGCCACAGGCCTCAGGGACCAAGCATCAGGCTCACTGGTGGGACCTTCAACACCCACACCCCCTGCACATCTAGTCTGAGCCGGTGGGAACTGCGCTGCTGCTCTGAAATTTCCCCACATTAATTGCTGATGTTTCGACCTTGAGAGCTCAGAAAAGAGACAGATCGGGATCGCGGCTGGCAGCCAGTGACTGTGAAGGTCACCCCTACCAGCTGCTGCCGCATCGGTTGCTGGCCCAGGAAGCGTGGTGCAAAGCCATCATGAAGATGACAAGCTTCCAGCTGCAGGAGGGTCTCAGACGACGGCCTTGACTGCCACCCATCAGCCCCCAGAGAATGCTGTCCCAGAGGCAGCTGCTAGCTTGTCCCCATGCCACACGGTACCATCTCCACTTCCCAGGACTGGGGAGGGGCTGCCAAGCTCAGGCAGAGGCGGCCACAGGTGGTGGGGTTGCAGCTGCGGAGAGGAGCCATCAGCAGCTCTCTCCCCATGCCACTGGGCCCGTGGGGCTGCCAGGAAGCACATCCCCAGCACTGAGCCCTCAGCCCTTCTTCACACGGATCCCGGACCTGGACCCTGAAGTGGAAGGGGAGACTGGGAGGGCTCCAAGGCAGGGGCCAAGAGGTAGGAAGGCCACACCGGCCACTGCCCTTCTCAGCCAATCAGGGTTTGCAGGGCAGAGGGCTGGTGGGGAGAGTTTGGGGATCCATGTGGGCTCATCCCCCACCACACTCCAGGCCAGGCTGGCCATGGGTGGGTGGCAGCCAAGGCCACCTCTTTCCTACTGCTGGTGCACAGGTTCCACTCCACCCTATCCTGCCTGGAAGCCACGTCCAGGGGTCCAACATTCTCCTCCCATCTCCCTGGGGCCAGGAGGGGCCGTGCAGAATGACCCCGGAGTGAGCACAGCTCCCTCCCTCCCCCAGCCTGCTCTCAGCCACAGGCCCGCCCTGCCCTGGCTAGTCTCCAAAGGTGTCTGGTGGCCTCCCCCACTTGCACGGTTTCAGGGATACTACTTTCTTGACCAACCACAGACACGCAGAGGCCTGTGACCTGGTGGACAGGCCTCACTGGAGGAACATGTTTCTGTGACGCATAATTAACAAGGGACTTTGGGTGTGGGTGCTGCAGGAGTTAGCAGGGGGCGAGGGAGCAGCACAGGCTCCCAGTGACCAAAGTGCCTGAGGCAACACTCACCCTCATAGGATAGGACATGGCCCTTCTTGCCCTCGTAGATGACGTGGCCCTTGGGCAGGCTGTCTTCCCGGGCCCGGTCCAGGCGGCTGGGGCTGTCCTCACCAATGATCCGGGTAATGGTGCCCTTGTACAGGACGTCGGCTGGGGTGCCCTGTGGGGACAGAGAGCTGAGCACAGGACCTAGCGACCCAGTCCACATGTACACATGTGTGCCATCTCTGAAAGGCAGGAGCCCACCGGAACGCAGGCGCACGCGGTGACACAGCATTGGGACCAGCAGCCTGGCTGCGTGATGCAGTCTGCTGAGCTCCTAACTCACTCGGTCCCGTAAATCACAACGGCGGAGACTGTCACTGTGCTACTGCAGAGGGGGAAACCAAGGCACAGAGCTGGCCTGTAGTTGTCACCCCGTCCCACAGTGGGAGCCACCATCTGGGAGCCTTGCTGGCCAGCCATCAACACAGCAGCTGCTGGGCGCGAGGTCTGCTCCTACCCTGGGCCCATGACCATGTGTCATTGCTTTGGTTCCCAAACCAGGACAAATGTTGTGGCTAGGGCTGAGTGCCAGGAGCTCACTCGGTTTCCAGTCTCAGCACGGTGGCACCTGAGGCTGGCTGACTATGCTCGGGGCTGTCCTGGGCACTGGAGAAGGCTTGCCAGCAACTCTGGTCTGGACCCACTAATTCACACCTCCCCAGCCCCTACCCCTGAGCCAGGACGATCAGAATATCCCCAGATGTTGCCTGGATTCCCAGGCGAGCACTGCCACTTTAGAGGAAGTGAGCTCAAGCAGAAAGCAGATGGACACATGGGGTAACACCCTTGGGTGACTTCGAGGAACACAAGTGTGCAGAGTCAGAACCAGGCCCCTAGGGATCAAACAGCAACTTTACCACTGAGCTGCTGTGTGACATTTGTCAAGTCACCACACCTCTCTGAGCCCTAGTCTGCACACTTACAGAATGAAAACTACTCTGTCCATGACTCTCAAAGGCAGCTGGCATCCCAGATCCAGAGGTCTCTCTTTCCTTTCTGTGATCTCACGAACAGATCTGGAGTTGTGGAGTCCTACTACGTGCCAGGCCCTGAACTGGGGAACTGTGTCTCTTGTTGGACTCACTCTGCTGAGTGAGGTGCCCTGTGGGCAGGGGCAGCACCTGGCGAGCCCTGAGCACTGACCTCGGACTCTGGTCTGAGGAGGGACATCTGAACCGTGGGGGCTCCACCCGCCTCCCAGGCAGAGGCTATGCGCCACGACCCCTGCTGGGCTGTGAGACGCTTGAGTGCACTGGTGTCACACTAGGTGATGGCTCAGCACATCGGGAGACCAGGGGGTCCAGGTCCCATCAGGAAGGGCCCTCCCAGGGGCACCTGGCACTCAGATGCCACCAGGCGGTCACGGCAGAACAGCCGAGAGGTGGGGAGCGCGGGGCTGCTACACAGCGTGATGCGTGATGGACAGGCTCTCACGCCCGGATGCGACAGAGGTGCCATCCTCCACGCCACAACACAGGGCGGAAGAGCACCTGGCCGCTGAGCCTGCTCGGGGTCCACTGCTGGACAGTCCTCGGAACAGACGCCTGCAAGTGCCTCTGCAAGGCTCCAGCTGCAGCAAACTCTGCCCTCAGCTGGGCAGGGAGCACCAAGCAGGACGGGGCCCCGTGGCTGCCTCAAGCCTCCGAGCTGGCCGTGGGGCGACGTGGTCCCTGCCCACCAATTGCCCCCATGGCTCAGGGAAGCTCTGGGGGCAGGGCCAGGCGCCAACTCCATCACGACCTTGTGGCGAGGCTGTGAGAACCTGTGACTCTCACCTGCCTCACACGTGCTGGCAGCTGCCACTCTGCCAAAATCAATCAAGGGGTGAGAGTGACCAGACGGGCTGGATCCTGGCTGCCGGGAAGCACACGGCAGACAGAGGCCCAGGAGCTGCACTGTTGACCGCAGGCCCTACGACTTTACGAATGGCTCCTGCAGTGCTTTTACTGAAGGGGAAACTGTGTCGGGGGGCACTTCCCTGCCCTCGTACGTGGCAGAGCTGGGCCACGTGCCCCCACTGGCCTTCAGCCCTGTGCTCTTGCTCTCTGCTCAGCGACACCGCTGCAGTTTCAAATTCCGCTGACCTCGAGGACAGCACCGAGGGAGCCGCGGGCCACCGGCTGCTGTGCGGACACGCAATAGCCACCTGGGCTCCCATCCCGACACACGTGCCAGGAGCCACCGCCTACGCACATGCCCCTCCAGAGATTCCCGCATGGCTGACGTGTCACTTGCCCTGGCCTGTCTGCATGGAGCTCTTGGTCACGGGCTTTCACTGAATGAAGTGTTCTATCCTCTGAAATCACGCTGCTTGGTGGCTCCATCTTTACCCGCTCCCTCTGCCACGTGCAGCCTCCCGAGGGCAGCGAGACTGGAGTTTTGCCCACCGTCCCGAGCCTGAGCCCCTGCAGACCAGATGATCGCACACACGCCACGTGCCACCTGCCCCGCCCACCTCCATGCCCTCCATGATACCTACGTGGGTGATGGAGCCCCGGTATGTGCCAGGGCTCTCCGAGGGCCCCCGTGTGCTGGGGAGGCCTCTAGTGATGCTCCCGCCCGGAACAGAGCCCAGCGCTGTCCCTGTAAGACACAAAGCATGGGACTTGGGTCTGTGCAGCCCTTTCCCGGCCAGGACCTGACAGTCACCTGCTTATCACATTTAGCGTCTCACAGGTCGTGGAGATGACTGAGAGGGCTCCTGGTCCCAGAGGGAGGTGATGCTTAGCAGCAGGCCTGGAAAAGACCTGTTCCTGCCGACTATCTGAGCACCAGGGAAGAGGGTGGCATAGGGACAGACGCTGAGGACCTGGGAGGATGGCCCAGGCCTGCTGCCACTGGCCTCACCTCTCAGTACCGACATTTCCTGGGCTGTGGGTGCTCCCAAGCTCTCAGGGGGACCAGCTTGGCCCCGTGGGGACAGCTGCTCTTGCTTCACTCCGCTGAAAGGCGCTGCAGACCAGCAAGAGGGGTGAGTTGTGCCTGGGGCGGGCACATGAGAAGTCTGCCCCGTGCCATCCCAGGGCTGGGGCCCAGCCTGCGGGGAATTGCAGGCCCCCACCTCCACACCCGGACCAGGACCGCGGGGTTCCTGGCTGCTTCCTGGGGCTCACGGACCACACTCCCTCCCCATGGCCGTCAACTGGGCAGGCCCAGTCCTCACCCAGCTTCTTAGGGTCCATGGTAAGAGGCAGACCCATGGTGATGGGGCCCACTGGGGCCTTGGCGTGCTCTGAGTACGGAACGTGCAGCTGGACCGACATGCCCTGTGGGGCAGAGTCTGGGGTCACGGGGGCCCTGCGGGTCTCCACCACAGCCCAGCCATAGCTCTGCTGCCCCCTGCACTCGGGCCCATGAGGTTGTGCAGGTGGCAGAGGTGTGGCTGGAGTCCCCACTGCGTACACCTGCGTGCCTGTACATCTCATGTCACTCCTGAGCCTCTGGTCCTCAGAAGCAGCACAGGCCAAGCAACAGAGCAGGTGACCACACACCCAGCACTCTCCTCAAAGCCCTTTGCTTCCATCAGACCCATTCTTCATTCAACAGAGGGGAAACTGAGGCCCAGAGGTTAAACATCTGCTGGGCCACAGGGTCTGGTTCCAGAACAACTCCTCTGACCTGCCACCATGCAGGGACGTCCAAGGACCAAGTACCAGGTGCCACGCGAGGCCCAGCACTGCCATGAGTGCAGGTGACTGGAACCCTCCCGAGCCTGGTGCCCGCCCAAACTGGCCCCAGCAGTCCCATTTCACAGACCAAGCTCCGAGGAGGAAGGGCCAAGCTCGGGCGCCCAGCCACACAGCTGCCCCCTCACCTGGGAGATGGTGCCCATGTGCCTCTCGAGGACGCCGGGGTGCTTGGTGGAAGAGATGAGGGGCGGTGGGTTGGAGATGGTGGGCGGGCGTGGCAGGACAGGCCGGGCACTGTCGTGGAGGCCCAGGGGCAGGGAGTGACCTGTGGGGCACACGTCTGTTGTGGAACCCCATCACCCCTGGACACCTCCACCTCGCCCTGTCCTGCGTGCATCCCTGCACCCTGCCATCTCTGACTCTGAACCGCAGGGTGCCTCCCCCAACCCACTGCGCTGTTCAGCCCTGGTCTGACCCCTCAGCTCCCTCAGGATCCTAACTGGCTCACTGGCCTCGCAGAAGGCAAAGGGACCTTCTACAAGGCCCAAGCCTTGGTGTAGAAGCTCTCACCCTCCCTGCTGCCAACCTCCACGGGCGCCTGCCTTCAGAGTCCTCCGACTTGGCCGATGCTGGAGCTGCAGAGCTGACCCCGCTCCCTGGTGCCCGACCCTTGCAGGAGCTGCCCCTCCTGCCCGGTTCTCCTCGCCCGTTCCCCTCAGCTCCAAGCCTCCCCCTTGCCAGCTCAAAAATCGCCAGAGGCTTCCAGTGCCTGTTGTATAGATCCCGATCCTGCAGGCTTCCTTTCCCTCCACTAACCTGGTCACTCCCCAGGCTCTAAGACCTTCTCCACGTGGTTCTGGACCAGGGTGGTCAGCCAGTGCCACAACGGACCTACTCACCAGGTGGAGCATAAGAGAAGGCGGAGGAGTCGGGTGCATGCGGGGAGGCCTTGATCACCTCGCGAGGGGGCACAGGGAAGGGCAGGCCCGACGTCCAGCAAGGGGGCTCGGCGGGCAGCTTCTGGCCCTCGGCTGCAAAGGCTGGGAAGAACGCTGGCTTCTCGGCTAAGGGCATGAGGCAGGGCAGTGAGGCGGTGCTCGGTAGCCCCTGGGGACCCCACAGCCCTGGCCTCAGGCAAAGGTGGAAATCCTGCCCAGCATGAGTGGGGCCTGGGCTCCTGCCATTGACACTCCTGGATGCTGCAGTGTCCCAGGGCCAGGCCTGCCCTTGGGACCACAGGGAACCTCTGGGGACAGGAAAGGGCCGGCTGGCGCTGGCAGCCCTGCAGCCACAGAACCCGTGAATCAGGAACAATTAACAGCGGCACGAGGACCCAGCCACCGTCTGGGCAGCTCTGAGCACGTATTTACTGTCTGTCTGGGCCCTGGCTGAGCACCGGGTGGAGCAGCGGGCTGCGAAGTGCCAGGGTCGGCCATCTGCTGAATGTGCTCAGCTCAGCCCGGCCTCCTCCAGGTTGACGCAGTGCGTAACGGTGACTTCACAGCAGGGAAGCAGGCCCAGCGATAAAGGGCCAGATCAGGACCCGAATGCACAAGGTGTGAATGGTGACGGAGGCTCCTTCGGGCTGATACGTGATGGTTCCACGTCATAGATGGGAAACGAGTCCCCAGACACAGGCAGGAACACCAGAGCAGGAGGCTGGGCTGCCACCCCAGGCTTTCCCCTTCGACCACCTGAGTCACAGACGCCGCCTTCTCAGTGCCCTCCCACTGGCCCTTTGCTCAAGTCTGTCCTAAGCTCCAGACCAATGCCGGGGTGCGAGGGTGACTGGTCCAGAAATTGAATAAGGACCCAATGTGGGAATGACAGAGCCTTTGGACCCTGGGACAGAATTGGCAGCCAGGTGTCACATCTCGGGCCACATCTAGAGGACCGAAGGCAGTGTGTGGCAAGGGAGCGTGGAGATGGATTAGAGATGCCTGCCGCAGGTGCAGCATGTGAGAGTGCTGCAGAGAGGACACTCCTCTCGCGGAGAGGCTGAGCACGCCCTGAACTTGTGCCCTGGAGAGGGGAGAGGCAGGAGAGGCACAGGGAGCGACCAGCGTGCAGGCCAGGAAATTCCGGAACACCCTGCACGGGCCTCATCCAGCGCTCCACCCTGCCGCCCCAGCTGTTCCTTCCAGCCCGACTCTGCAGGGCTGGGGAGGAGGCCTCAGGGCTGGAAGGGAAACTTGGGGCTGGGCCAGCCTGGCAGGTCGCCTAAGGCAACCTGTTCCCCATTTGGGCCAGGGGAGCCCCGGGGACAGGCCTGGCTGAGCTGCTCTGTGTGCTTCCTGAGAGGTCAGAGAGTCCTGGGGGAACTGAGTTGCAGGCCAAGCCACGAAAAAGGCACAGCCTGCGCCAGGTGAGCCATCCCCGCGGAAAACAAGCACAGGGACAACAAGCCGAGCATGCGGACGGCAAGCACAGGGACAGCACGGCCGAGCATGTGGACGGCCACACGCCAACCTCAGAACCACTGGCTGGTGGCTCACCTTCCCCTGGGAGCTGGCCCTGGCAGGCCCCATGCGGTTCCAGCCCTGTTCAGAGCTGACACCAGCCCAAGCCATCCGCAGCTGATACACAGCTGTCCCCAGGCCATTGTCCTTCCAGACCCATGCACTGGTACACACTGCACCCTGGCCTGGGGCAGCCCATACCTCACCACTGGGTGTCCCAGCCCAGGGAGGTCTCTGCCCTCACCACACTGGGTTTGTCACCTGGTCCCCCAGACTTGCCTCAGAAACAAACTCCAAATCCACCCTTCCTCCTACCTCCCAGGCCACCTCTCTGCGGCCTGGTGGTTCTGTCCTCAACAGTGAGCAGGGACACGTCTCCAACACCAGCCCAGCTGCATGTCCCTCCCCAACACAGTTACTGAAGGCTCCTGCTGTACCTAGGGCAAAACCACTAGGCTCAGGGCCTCAGCAGGTGCCACGTCCTCTGCCCGGAGGGCCCTGCCTGTCCCCTCCACAGAGGGGCCTTCTCTGACCAGCCTCGCCTGCTCTGCTCTGTGTCCCCTGGATCAACATGCTCCTCACCCATCAAAACAGCAGTCCCCGGAGCAGGGACTTTTATTTTCTTACCGCTAAGTCCCCACTGCCTAGCACAGCTGCAGGTGTTTAACCAACACCCGGCCTGATGGCCTCGGGGCTACTGTGTGCTACCCAGGATGCCTGCCCAGGCTCCTGCCCACCCAGGAGGCCTCAGGACCCTTGCAGCAGCTGAAGGTGGCCGTCTGCTTTCTTCCCTGGCCTCTATCATGTCACCCTTCCAAAGGAGGCCTATGGTCATGGCCAGCTGGGCTCTCTGGGGAGAGGGACAGCTGTAGTGGCCCTGGCCATGCCATGGTGGTCAGGGAGAACAGCCTCGGGCCTGCTGCTTCAGACCCCTGGAGTAGCCAGCAGGTGCCTGGTGACCCAGAGTAGGAAAATCCCGGGGCTCAGTCCCCATCCCCCCACGTCAAACTTGCAGCACCTGCTGCATCCCAGGCTGATCCAGGAAAGGAGACGTCTGGCAACAGATGCAGCGTGCCTTGGGTCCAATGGGAAGTGGGGCAGAAGAAGACAGGAGGCCCCTGTCTTCTGACCCTGAGCTTTGTGGAGATAGCACCACTGCGGGGACTCAGCCCCTACTCCCCAGTGGCCCCATGAGGTGCAGGCAGAAGCTGGAGAGAGCAGCATTCCCGCCTAGCGCCCAGAGCTGCGGCTAGCTGGGCACTTGCCTCACCTTTGGTTCGAGAGAACATGCGTGGACCGAGCCACACCAAGGCCGAGGCCGGCTGCGGATGATGTTTTGCACGCGCATGGTGCTTTTGGAGACTCTGAAGGGCCGCCAGCGTTGAGTACAGATCTCACTAAGATGGAGCTCAGGCTCCGCCGACCACACCCAGGACCCACCTGACCTGTGGCGACCTGAGTGTGCCAACAGGTGCCCCTGCAGACACCAGTCTCCAGCTGGCCGCATCGCCAGCCTGCTCTGCACTGCTGACCTGGATCCTGCCTCAGCGTCCACACAGATGGACGCACGCCCTCAGACCCCCAAGCCCCCAGGCCCCTGCTGCACACTCACCCTCCTTCTCCGTGGGAGGCGCGGGGCTCCTGCTTTTGCCTTGAGGGCTGCTGCTGGGCTGCTGGGGAGTGTCACTCTCCAGCTGCAGATGCTGCGGGGTTGGTGGGGCAGCAGGGGCTGACTTAGGGGGTCCTGCGTCCTCCCGGGGTGGTTCATGGACCTTGGTGACCTGCTGGGGAGGGAGGAGGAGTGAGCTCCTTGTGTGGTGTATAAGAGGAACAGAAGTCAGCCAGTGACCTGTGTGTGCCAGTCTGGACGCTAGGACCTAGAAGGTGCAGTGACAATCAAGATCACATGTCGGGGCAGGGGAGTCAGCATAAAGCATCTAGGTCACTAGAAAAGCCCATCCTAGCTGCCTGGAGATCACCCCCCACTCGGCCCTATCCCTATAACCCAAATCCCTCAAAGATCAGAACTGAGAACGGGGCTGCACTGGCCCTGGGGAGCAGGTGGTGTTGCCTGGCACAGCCGATGCCCAGCAGTCAAAGCCCTGACCAACAGCCCAGCTTGGTGGGGAGGATGGTCATATCTCCTGGAAGAGGCTCCCCTGAAAGGCCCACAGGCCTGGCAGCAGAATGTTCCAGGGTGGGCTCCCATGTTTCCCTGGCTGAGGTGCAGGCACGACCCAGGGTGCTCTCTGCCTCCCCACCAACTATCCGGGGCCTCAGAAGGACCTAGGAAGAGGAGGTCGCAGCTACCTCCCAGGGAGATGGGGCTCATGGGAGGGGGAAGATCCCCCTTCCAGGGCCCCCCAAGAGCTTCCTCCTGCCTCCTGCAGTCCCCACCTCCTCTCCATGGGGACTTCTCCAGGAAACAGGAGGCTGGGAAGAGCCAGGCTGCAGGTGGAGGCCCAGCCCACCCTGGCTGTGTGCCCCAGCCAGGCTGCAGCTCTGGGAGCAGAAAGCCCAGGTCAGGCGAGGCACTCACAATGGGGGGGATGGCAGCCGCCCGCTGCTTTAGCTGCTTCAGGTCCAGTGGCTTCTGGGGTGATGAGTTGGCCCTGGGGTCACTGGTCGGGGTAAGGAGGCTGGGCCTTGGGGACAGCAGCCTGAAGGGAGACAAGAGTCAGGAGTGTGTGGGGCTCACAGCTGCCCTCTCCAGGGAAGATGGAGTCCCCTCTCTGGGCCTCAGCCCTGGGTGACAGGCCTGGGAGGTGCCAGCTGGAGTGGACCAATGTCCAGCGTTGCCCAGCCAATGCAACCTCTCCTCCTGAGGAAGCTAACCAGACAGAGGGCGGTACTTTTCCGCTGCATGCTGGTTTCGAGGGGCCAAGGCTGCCTCCATCGCAGAGGCCAGGAGGCAAGGCATGACCAGAGGCCCAGGCTAGGAGCCAGTGTTCCACAAGAGAGCCCCAGGCCAGAAGATCCCAGAGGAGCCAAGGCTGGGTGCATATACCCTGTGGAGTCCCCTAGAGCTGCTGGAAAGCCAAAGACTGCCACATTAAGGCAGAGGGCCATGAAGAGACTTGGTGAAGACCTTTCAGCTCCCCAACCTGGGCCCTGGGCACGCAGCCCAATCCACTGTTTATTAGAGGCAGGTGGCAGGGAGCTGCTCGCTGGACTCTCAGCCCACCCCAGCTACATGGGAGGTGAAACAGAGCCACACACATCGGCCACAGGTGATCGTCCTGCATCTGCTGTGCAGTGCACTGCCCAGCCCAGCCTGCGGCAGGGTGTGGCTCCTGAACGTCTTGGTGGCTGTCACCTCCTTCAGGAGCCTTCAGAGGTTTCTGAGAAGCCCCAGCACTGAGCACAGCACCCTGCCACGGTGCCCGTGTGGCTCCCAGCAGCAAGAGGTCTCTGAGTGCCTCTTCCGGCCTCAGGGAGATGCTAATAGTGCTGACCCCAGGGCTGTAGTGCAGGGTTCACCACCACACCGCGTGCTTGAGGGCAGCAAGCTCGGGCCAGAAGTCGGCCAGAACACCAAACTAACGTGGGACCCAGAACGTGGTGCATCCTCTGGTCACAGTCCATCCTGTGCACGGTGACTGCACATGTACATGGAAATTCACGCCCACCGCCTCCCACGCCCCAGCTTGGAGAACTCGCCACCTCTCAGCACACAGGCAGACAGACGTGGGTCTGTGGCGCCTCCTTTCCACTATGTGTGGCAGGACCATGGCATGTAACAGGCCAGCCCTGCTTGGCTGAGCGAGGAAAGCAGACAGACCAGGTGGTGCTGGGTCTGTGCAGGTGGGACCAGACACAGGAAGGTCACGGTGACTCCTCTGCGCCACTCCTGCACCTGTCCAGGGCCTGGTTCTCCTGCCTGGGGCCCAGCTGCACCCCTTGCCCTGGGGCAAGGCACCCTGCCCTGCATTCCCTTCCCCTCTCCCCCTACCTTTAAACCAGCTGGCACCGGTCACCTCAAACAAAAAAAGAACCCTATAGCTACTTGGGAAGACAGCCTAGCAGCTCCCCTCCAGACTGCAGCCACAGCCCCACTCATAGCTGCACGCCAGGGAAACTGACACGCAAGCGTCCGTGGACTGCCCAGCAGCTCCAGGCCCGACAGCCAGCAAGCGGAAAGCAGGCTGCGGACGGGGCTCAGCAACAGCACCCTCACCTGACACACGGCGCCGCAAAACAACAGGAACAAAAAAGAGATGACCCAAATGACCATCAAGCGCTGCACACGCGGACACAACGCAGTCACCGCACATGGGACCGTGACATGGCTTACAACCTACAACCAGGGTGGACCTTGCAGATGGGATGTTGACTCCATGTGCACAAAGTGCCCGGGAAGGAGGAGACAGGGCTTCTCCCAGGGGTGGGGGCTGCACAGCATCAGGAGCACACCCAAAAGGCTGAGCTGTCCACGCTCGGCAGTGAACTGAACGGCACGTGAACTGCCTCAACAAGGGTGCCACACAAGGAAAATGCTGGCCACGAAACCAAAGGCCCGAGGCACCCTTTATCCATGAAGGGTAAAAACAGGAACGTGTCATATTTACCTACATGTATAAGCAGAAAACACTATAGTAAAAATGTTAAAGTTGAAATTCGAACTTCTGCATATGTATAAGTGGATTTCTGCAGAGATACAGAACACTTTTTAAAATACCTAAAAACACGAAGTATCTGACCCCAGACTGTCTGAGAGGTGGGATGGACTGCCTCTTGGGGACATGTGGCAGCCAGGATCCCTCTCTTTGAGCAATCCTCCCACAGTGAGGTGGAAGCAAGAGGGGACTGGGACCATGGGACAATACAGATTCCAGAGGCGTCCTAACCCTGCCAGACCTCTCGGGGGTACAGGGGGCAGAATCCAATGCAAGGGTCCAGGTTCAAAGCTGTGGGGAGCCTGAGGGTCGTAACTCCCCAGAGGACATGGAGGATGGCAGGGGGCAGAGGCTGGCACTCAGGGCCCACCTCGCCTTGCTGGCTGGCACTGTTCTCCTTTCTTCTCTTGGAAGACGGTGCTTGGATTTTCCTCCCTGGGGGCTGGGACGCTGGGGGCCAGGGGGCTGGCAGGGTTCATGGTCCACCTACCTATCCCTGCAGGCCAATTCCCCAGGGCCAACAGTGCCTGGCTTCCTGGGAGTAAATGGGAGGAGAATTCTGGGATCACTTGGGAGGGCTGCCCCGCCAGATGCTTGAGGAGGGCTGGAAGGGGCACCTGCCCTGGACCACCAGGGTCAGGGCACTGATCAGGAGTACATGGATTGTGGCTGCATCCCTAGGCTTCAGGGCCCCGACTCAGACGACCATCACCACTGGGCTGCAAAACCCTCATCACCAGCCATCCTGGGACTGAGGGTGAGAGAGGGCTGGTGTGTGAATGGCACCTGTAGTGGCACGTTCCTGCTGCCCTGCCTGCCCAGGCCCAGGACAAATCCCAGACTTCTCACTGGACTCAAACTCTGGGTCCTCAACCCCACCCCCTCCTCCCTGTCACTCACCCACTCCCTGCCACGCCTCCTCCGTCACCCCCACCCCATCACTCACCACACACTGCCACAAGGCCTCCCTGTCACTCACCCATTCTATCACACCTCCTGGATGTCACTCACCACTCCCTGCACGCCTCTACACTGTCCAGTGAATACAGCCACAGGGCCTTTGCACATCTGTTCTCTCTGCCTGGATGGCTTTCCCTCACACTCAGGGCCTGGTCTTCCCCCAAAGTCACCTCCTCGCAGAGGCCCTCCAGCACCCCTTTCCCATATCCTCCAGGAACGCATTTCCTTGGTCCTGTTCCCTAGCACACACGCCCCACCACGCACACACTGGCATCCTGCATTTGCTGGGGCCTAAGGATTTGCTTCCATTCTTTCCTGATTCCAGGGGACAGAAGAGAGAGCCACACGGCAGCCCCTCTGGGCTGACCTCAGGGCTTCCCAAGGCTGGGACCTCACTGAGCAACCAGGTGTCTGGCCCTGGGCAGGTCTTTTGTGGTGATGAACTCAGACACTCTGAGCCAGCCACGTGGGGACACCATGCCCACCTTACGGACAATGAAGCTGAGGTTGGGGGATAGGGACCTTCCCAAGACCCTGCCACAAAGGCCCCTTCTCTGAGAAGTGGGAGCAGGGAGGGCAGGCAGGCTCAGGGTTCCACCATCAAAGCCATTATCTCTGGTCGTGTGCCAAGAAAACTCCCAGGAAGAGCCGTCTGGCAGAAGTGCGGACAGAAGCAGATGAATTATTTTTCTGAGTTGCCAGGGCAGGGGCCAGATGAGACTCATCTTGCATCCATCCAGGGCAGAGTTCACTGAGCTGGGGCTGCCAGGCGGGAAGGAGAATGGCAGCTGGTATCCAGGACCCGGGGTCACCCAGGGGACCACCATCCAGGGCTGGGCTCTTCCCAGGCTGCAGGGTGTGCTCTGACGCATCTCTCCTGCGTCCTCTGGCGCCGCCTGGCCCTGAGAGGTCATGGCTGGTGGAGGGAGGGATGGCGGGCTGCCAGCCAGGAAGAAGCTAGCACTGGCCCAAGCCCAAGCCTGTTTGCCGAGAGAACAATGTAGGCCCCAAGGGTGGGGACCAGTCCGGTCACTCTTGGTGTGACAAGCCAGGTGTCCTGACTCCCAGCCCAGGGTTCCTGCTCCCTGGGGACATCCCTGACAGGGCTGCCAGGGGACAGGGTAGGGAGCCCAAACCAGGAACTACTGGGATTCAAGACAACTTCAGGGCTGTGACCCCCAAAACAGCCTCCAGGAAGCTGCTTATCAGCATGGCAGCCCTGTGTTTGGCACTCTTCCCACCAGGTCAGAAACGTGTTTCTGTGACTGTCCTCACAGCCAGCAGGGCTGGGTGGGGAGCCATCCACCCTCACCTGCTCCTCAGGCACAGGCCCCAGCCGCCTGCCCTCCTGGCCCAGGCATGCCACGAGCTCCGTTTTCCAAGCTGTGCCTGTTGGGCAAGAACCTCAAGAGCTTGGTGACCTCTGAGACCTGCCGGCAAAGCTTTGCTAGGCCAGGGCCACTGTCATGCACTTGTGGGCCATTGTGCAGTGAGGTTCCTGTTGGTGGTGGTCCCCTAGGGACCCCAACACAGGAAGCAGAGAACAACGTGGGCCACTTCCTTTGGAGGAACTGAGGGGCCCAGAGAGATCTGGAAGAACCATGCCCACGCCACACCATCCAGGGCCCCTTCAGCGAGCCCCGGGCGAATCAGGTGGGCAAAAGACCCCACGTGGACCTCAAGGTCAGTGCTTCCTTCTCTGCCTGGAACTTTTCCGAGAGACTCCAGAGAAGAGAAAACAGACCGCACTGTTTGTAGTCCAAATACAACAGTCCGCCAGCTTCACGGCAAAGCAATTCATTCCTGCAGCCACCCAGAAGTGAGCGAGTGGGGCCGGCCTTCACAGCTCTGCCCGCCAGGGCCCACGTGGGCCTGGTTCACTGGGCCTCTCAGATTCTGCAGCAGGGGCCCCAAGGTTTCGAAGCTTCTGCACTGACAGTGCTAAAACCCACGGTTCCCAGGGCCAGGGTGGGAGCCCCACACAGTGCAAAGATGGGAAAAGACACTGGAGACAGCAGCTCCCCTTTCAGCTGGTGGGGGGGTCCCTGCTGGTCACCCAGGCAGAGTGCCCCTGCAGGAGCAGCCTCAGCCTGCTGTATCCAGGGCGGAGGCCTACGAGGGCCTCCTTGCTGACCGGAGACAAATCACCCGGGATCTTCTGAACCTGCGCTTTCCCACCCTGGCTGCCACCAACAGCAGACAGGACAATGGCTCCCAACTGTGCCTGTCTTACCCCACTGAGTTCCACACACAGCAATGGCCAGCTACAGAGGACAGATCACACCCAAGCTTCTGGGACAGACCCTACGGGCTTCTCACCACCCTGGAACGAGACACGGCAGCCCGCCCGGCCTCTGCACCCCCATTGCTGCCACGTGCACGGCAGAGTGGGTCCCCACGTGCTCAGGCTCTTACCCCGGGGGCCTGTGCCTGTGACCTCAATAGGAAATGGGGGGTTAGGAGGAGGCCAGGCTGGAACAAGGTGGGCCCTAACCCAGAGGCCCAGGTCCTGAAAAGAACAAAGATCAGTGATGGCTGTGGGCGGCCAGCAGAGGGTGCTGAGGCAGGAAGGACCCTCCCCTGGGGCTGCAGGAGGGAGCACAGCCCTGCCAGCCCTGGATCTGGATCCTGGAGTCGTGGAAGCACCTTCCTGCTGCTGCCTCCTGGCACATTCTCCCTGGAGCCTGCATGGCTGCCTCCTCTGTCCAGGTCTCAGCCTGCAGTGTCCTCTGCCCTCCCACCTGTAGGTCTTATTTTGGGCCTCCACGCCATGCGAGCCTTCCTACCTTGGCCAGGGGCACCCGAGACAACGGAGGCGGTGGAGCTAGCAGGCTAAGCACTGAGAGCACAGGGCCCAGGGCCCGGCTGCCCAGGAGCCACCCACCTGTGCTTGTCGCTGCCCTCAGGCTCGTCTGCCTCGTCTGCACTGCACGTGGCGCTGGAGTCGCTGTCCTGGGGGGCACCTGTGGCCTTGGCAGCCTTGCTGCTCCCGCCCTCTTTCTTCTCAGTTTTGAGCGGACCCTCGGGTGTGGTCTCGGAGCTGGCCTCAGAGCCCTGGCCCTTGTCCGGGCCCTGCTCCGTGGTCTCCTCCATGCGGTCACTGGTGACAGGCTCCTCAGAGGCCGAGCCCGGCTCCTCCACCTTCCCTGCGCCGACCTTGGGCTCTTCAGCCACAGGGGGCTTCTGTTCCTCCCCCTCCTCTGCAGGGGGTGCTGTGGTGTCCTCCTCCTCCTCCTCCTCCTTGGGGACCGCTGGAGGGGGTGCAGTGGGCGATGAGGGGGCAGGTGGGGGCGTGGGAGGGCTGCTGGCTTCTGGAGCTGGGGCAGGCTCCGCGGGGGCTGTGGCATCCTCTGGTGGAGGGGTGGGCGGTTCCACAGGCGTCCCGTCAGGACCCAGGGCAGGTGGGGGCTTGGGCCCATTGTGCCCCAGGTCTTTGGTGGCCTCGGCGCGAGGAGAGGGGATGCTCTCTGTGTCTGAGCTATTGGTGACGGCAGCTGAGCAGATGGGAACAGATGGGGAGTGGAGTGGGAGCCATGGCCGACAGCCCCACAGCCCTGAGGCTCCCTATGCCCACCTACCCTGCCCATCCCGATAATGCCCCGGCTGGGAACCCACACACCCACCCTCCCACAGCCACCTCCTTCCATACCACCCTGCCGCCCAGCCTGGTAATTCCCATTCGGGGCTCTCTGGGTGGCCAGCGCCCTACAGAGCAAGGTGGGTGGGGGGAGGAGGCGTTCTGGGTCTCCAGGCTCTCAATGGAGCCCTGTCCCCACTCTTCCCTTGCTGGTGCCCAGCTGGTGCCAGGTCACCTCTCGGGCCCCCTGTTCCCCTCAGAGTGGCTGCCTGGGGAGGATCCGTGGTCACCAGGCAATGTACATGGGGATGAGTGCACAGGAGGCGCTGCGGACACCCACCAACCACGTCTCCCCAGAACGAACACCTGCGGCACAGGGTCAGGGCCTCAGCAGCCCCGGCCCAGCCCCAATTCCCACAGCCACCTCAGCTTTGGGTCCCGTAGCCCCCATTTTCCACAAAATGCAGCCATTTGAAAATCAAGGGCTAGATTAGGCTGGGGAGTGAAGCTGGGCCAGGGTCCCAGGAGCACACGCTGGTGACAATCAGCAGAATGGGCCAATGGGGAACAGCAGGGGGAACAGCCACTGCACTGGCAGGGCACAGGGGTAGTACAGTGGCCTGGGTCAGAGCAAAGCTTGCCCCCAGAAGTGGCCTGTGGGACAGCGACGGTGGGACACCCTCCCCTCCCAGGCTCCATGCCGGGCCAGCAGGCCCATTCGTACCTGGGCCGCTGCATTCCCCTCTGGGCACCTCACTCCCGGGGGCGGGTACAGCTGGAAGGAAGTTGGAGAAGAGTCAGATGCGGTGGTGGCCAAGGGCGGAAGGAGGAGGTGGGCAACCCAGGCCAGGCCCAGCAGGGAGCTCTCTGCAGCTTCCACCGACTGCTCACCCCAATCTCGACAGCCCAGCTTTGCACCAAGGTGCCCTCTCCCTGTGGCTCTGGTCATCCACACAAGCAGGTCCACAGGTGTCCACTAACAGGGCCACCAGGATGAGTGGCGAGTTTCAGCCCCTCTGGTGACCTGGGGTGGGGCTGGTGGGGCCCGTGACCAGTGTTCCATCAGCCTTCTCTGCCCCCAGTACCCTCTGGCCTCTCCTGCCTCCCTTCAGGGCCCAAGCAGGGCAATGCAGAGCTCCACTCTAAGCTGTCACGTGTGTGACGTTTGATCCTCAATGACCTCTAAGATTAGGACACTTACCACTCTTGTTACGGATGAGAAAACAAGGGCACAAAGAGGCTAGCCAAATTGCCCAAGGCCATACAGCAGGGACACAGAAGTGTTGAACCTGGTACCCTGCGTCCCTAGCCACAGGACTCCCTGCCCTGTGTGGTGACGAGCAATGTCACAGTCAGACAACAGAACATGGGGAGCCCGACACCACAATCCTGTGGACAAGCAGCTGCCCTCCGGAATCTTCGCGAGCTCATCTTAAACAGTGGGCAGTTACTGCCTCGCCCACTGTGCTTGGGAGCCCTCTACACCAGCAAACCCCAGCACACTTCAGACCCAGTAGGTGCAGGGTGGGGCCTGAGAACCAAACCTCTAGCAAGTTCCAGGGATGCTGCTGCGGCTGCAGTAGGGTGGCCCGAGAAGGGGAGAGGTGCTCTGCACAGGGCCTGGCACATGGGACATACTTATAAAAAGTCACCGTTGCCAAGAAGGAAAGGCACCAGACCAGAGGCCCTTCCCCCATGCAGCCACGTAGTCACAGAGCACAGGGCCTGGGCGGGCCTGGGCAGACCCTCCATGCCTCAGTCTCCCCATCGGAACCCACTTAAGGCTGCCCTCGAGCTGGTGCTCTCGGCATGCATGCAGCCAGGCTGGCCTACCCACCCCACTGGGGCTCCACAGCACTGCTGGAGCTGGATGGGTTTTCTGGAAGATTCTGTGGGGCCACCTCAGTCCCCCACCATCCTGGTCACAAGGGACAGGACCACATATCCAGTGCTGGCTGGACTGAGGACTGCAAGCCTGCTGGTCACACACCATGACACCCTACGTGAGTAGCTGTCCTCTCCCTGCACCTCTGTCTCCATAACCACAAGATGGCTGTGACATCTCGGGTGATCAAGGCTTCCAGGCTGCTGCCAGGGGCACTGTTGAGGTGCTCACAGACCAGCCCTGCCACCCCCCACTAGGCAGAGGATGCCCCTCTCACGTCCCTCACCAGCCTCACTGCCACCTGGCTCCCTCCAGCTTTCCCACCTTGCAGACAGTGAGAGGGGACTCAAGCAGGGGGCCGGGTTTCTGGCCTGCCATCTCCTCTCCGTTTCCAGCCAGGACACCGGGCCCAGCTGGTGGACACACTGCGGCTGGCAGAGCTCAGGTCTATTTACAGGCCTGGCTCGTGCCCTGCTTCCCCACACTGGCAGAAGCCCAGGAGATTAAATGCGCAGACGAGGGAGGTCAACAGGCAGCCCAGACAGGTGGCAGGAGGAGGAGGTCCTCTTGAGCAAGACCGCCAGGTCTCAGCTGCATGGAAGAGGGAGCGGGCACCCAGCTAGGCAGCAGGGTGCTCAGAAGGGCAGGGCAGGCTGGAATCAGACTCTTCTCTGATGGGATCTCATGGGGGGCTGAAGCAGCACGAGTCAGTCATCAGGAGCGTGGGGACAGGTGTCAGGCACACAGCGAGTGTCCCGTGGCCCGTCTCTGCCATCAGGGTAGCCTGACAGTGTCCTGGGACCAGAGCCCACCCTGAGGCATGGGGTAGGCTGCTTGTTACCTGGCGCTTTCTTTAGCAGAGCTCTCCGGGTCCAGGACTCTGGGGACTTGCCTAAGACAGGTGGGCTTGGCTCAAATCTGACACCTGGGGCCCCTGAGCCTCAGTTCACCATATGGAAACAGGATCATTACTATCATCCAAATCTGGGCATTTGGGAATAAAAAGAGGAGCTAAAAATAAGTGTGGGATTTTTGGATCAATTCTCAGACTCATTCCATTTATATTTATAAGTCGACTAAATTGGTTCTGGTCAAAACGCTCATCCTCGAAAGTGGATTCTCTCCAAGGGTATGACACCAGACAGGGAGGCAAGACAGCAGCACGAAGAGGGAGCCCTGGACACACGGCCAAGGAGTGTAGGGTAGACGGGGCTCAGGAGGGCCGTGCCAGGCGCAGGCGCGGAGCAGCTGGTCATCACTGTCACCACCCCCAGGCCACCCCCCAGGCCTAGCGGTGTCAGGGACGCCACCACCCAGGCCTCACCTTCCGTCTCCTCCGCCATCTCCTCCTCATTCCCACTCGCACCCGAGGCCTCCATCTCCTCGTCCTCCACCACGGGCGGGAAGGCGGCCCCCTCACTGGTGGCAGCTGGGGCTTTCTTCTTCTTCCTCCGGGCGCTCCTCTCCTTTTCCTGTGGCAGCGGATGGCAGGGGTCAGGGCCACGGCCAGGGCTGTCAGCCCAGGGACTCCCCATGCTCGAGGCCTGGCCACTGCTGCAAAGGACAGTGAGCCGGGCCACGTGGCCCTGAGGCGGCCTCCCCCAACACCACCCAGTGGCCAAGAAAGCTGGTGGCTATTTTTACCAGGGGCTTTATTCTTCCACCGTGTCCTCGATATACCCTGGGCACAGCGCAACTGCCCTGGCATCCTCCCTGAGTGAGGACCTGCCTCTGCCTGAGGACCCAGCAGGACCCTAGTCCCATGCTTCCCAGCAGCATGGTGATGACCATGCTCCCCAGGGGACCCCTAATGGCTCCATCGGTGGGGGCAGAGACTGGTTAATCTCCCCTGCCCTTCTGATGGGCAGAGTAGGCCAGCTCGGGAGGGCCACCAGTCCCAGATCCCCACTGGATGCCATGCCTGCAGGGGCTGCAGGACACAGGGAGTGTGGCAGGCAAGGTCACTCCCCCAGGCTGGCTGGGAAGCACCACATGACCCCCACGAGACTCAGGCGCTGGCGAAGCGATGCTGGCCACGGGAGGGAAGTGCAAAGAGCCTGTGGCACCAGGGGCCGGGCCACGGAGGGACAGAAGGAGGCCCGTGTGGTGAAGCCTTTCACTGCCCACCATGCCCCACCCCGCTCCTCACACACATGCCCAGGGCCCTGCCCTCCCAGCCCTCACGGGGACAGCTTCCTCCACTTCCTCCCCAGCCAGGCAGAGGTTCAGGAAGCACCTGCCCAGCAGCTCACTGACTGTCAGCTTCAAGGCAGTCAGCAGTGCAGGGCATGTTGGAGGCAGAGGGCGCTGGGGGTCTCCCGGGGAGTGGACTACCCCAGCCCAGAGTGACAGGAGGGGACAGTCTCTCTGGGGTCAGAGAGGAGAAGCTACAAGATGCCTGGAGCTCCTATGCTGGGTTAGTGCCCTCCAAATCCACATCCAAGATCCCCTAACGCGAGTCTGCTTGCAAGTGGGGTCTTTGCAGACGTTAATTCATTAGGATGAGGTCAGCCTGAGCCCAGCATGACTGACATCTCCTAAGATGGCAGGCGCAGAGACAGCCAAACTCTGGGTGCTGCAGAGTCAGTACGCAGGGCGCCACACTGAGAGAAGCTCCCTGACCTCTGCCTGCAGGCTGCATGGGCCACTCACCTGGAGGCTCTGTGTGGCAGCTACAGAGAATGAACCTAGCCTCCCAGGGGACCCCAGGGCCCCAGGCCACCCCATGCCCTGCCTGTCCTGCCCCTTGCTGTGACTGGGATAGAGACAGGGATATGGGGTCATGCTCCAGATATCCCCAAGGGCCAGCTGCAGCCAGGGTGGAATCCCAGGACATCCTGTCCTCTCCGAGTGATCGGGGTCCTCTGAATGTGGCCACTGGGAGTGTCAGAGGAACAGGGAAGTGTCTGCCTACCCGTTAGTCATGGTTTCCTTCACCAACATTTGGCCAGAGGGCCACAGCCCCGCCCTGCCAAACAACCACAGGCCCATTACAGAGATGCCCAACGCTGCTGCCCACATGCTGCCCGAGCCCCTGAGCTCCTCCCTGGAGGGCGCCTGGCTTGAGCTTGTGGAGGTGCGACGAAGTTGTGGTGTGTGGGCTCTGTGGGCGCAGCCAAGGGTCCCTCTTCCTCCCCAGTCTCCTTCCACCAGACTAGGACACGGGAGTGCTGGGGCTGGGTGAGGAGGGCAATCGCTGCCCGGGCAGCAGTGGGGCACAGGGAACACTGTAGTCACCTGGTGGAAACATTGCTCCCCAGAGGAGATGTAAGACACTGTCTCTAGGGGGCCACAAGTGGCAGCAGGTGGAGATGAAGTCGGCCCTGATGTCCTCCACCCACAGCCCAGCACCTCAGAATCTGGAGGTGAGCAGGGCACAGGAGGGCAGGAGATGGTGTGGTCACTGCAGCTGATGCCATTAAGTGTCAACTGTGTGCAGCTGCTTGCTGGGTGCAGTCAATGCATCTGTACAGCTTGCTGCAGACCAGGGCACGTCACCCCTGCTTCGAACTCTCCAGGGCTTCCCTGCACCGGAATGGGCCCTGAGCCCCCAGTCGTGTAGCCTGCATGGCGGAGATCTGTCCCCCACCCTGCACCTCCCAGGCCGCTGCCACAGACACACTGTGCTCCCTACTGGGGAGCACCCAGCCACAGGGCCTCTACCCTGGGCCACACCAGCCGATCACCTCCTGTCCCCATCATCACCTTCGACACCCCGTCTCAGCGTCTTCACACTTTCTGGAATTACATGTGCACCCCATGTTGTGCGCTACCTCTCCTCGCGGACCCAGGGCCTCTGCCTGTCCCCAGCTGCACAGTGCCCAGAACAGATCAGGCACTCCGTGGCAGCCACGGTAGACGGATGAACCTAAAAGACAGGTCACCGGCTCGCCTACCCAAGACCACACAGCTCCCGCAACGAGGAGACCCGATTTGAATGCAGGTCAGGTTCAGAAGCTCCCTGCTTGGACCCTCTCCATGTAACCTCAGATGACAGATGCAGAGAACAAGGCGGGGCCAGAACAGGACGGACAAGGACTGAGAACCAGGGACGCCGAACCAGGGATGCCAGGGGGCCTGGATTCACAGATGGGAGGCAAGGGTAACCTTTGGCCATGAGGAGGGAGAGGAAACCCCGGGCAAGACATGGGTGCCAAATGTTATGTAACTCTGGGACACGCTCTGCCCGCCCTCCCAGCCCTGCTTCCTGCTGGAGCGGCCACATCCAGGCCAGGCCTGGTACTAGGTGGGAGGGGACGCCTCCCTACCCTCTGCTTGCCTCCTTCCTGCTGCCCCAGGGTGACAAGTCTCCTATGCTCCATTCAGGGCTGGGCAGGCGGCCAGAGGCGGCCACCCCTGCCTTGGGTCCCACTGGGACTGTTAGAGGTGGGGGCGGGCAGGAGGCTGAGGTCGCTAGGTTCCGGGACACTCCGTGGGACCTGCTCGCACTCTCCCACAGCGGACGCTTGCCCCTGCACCAAGGGCACCAGAGCCAAGACAGCCTCAGGCTGAGCCCAGGTCGGGTCCCCGCCTCCGCACACTGTGCTTCCTCTGCAGCCCCCAGGTTCAGACAGCCCTGCTCACATTCCCAGGTCACCAGTTATCAGTTGGACACGCTGGGTTCGGAGTTCCCTCCTGGCCACACCTCCCTCATAGGCCCTTCCTGATCAGCTCCAGCTGAGTCTTAAACCACTGGCCCGGGCAGTCCGCCTAGGTGGGTTACTGCTCAGCTCAAACACCTTCAACGGCTCCCCATGGTCCCCTGAGGAAATGCACAGCAGAAACACCCAGCCCCCAAGCCTTTGCCCTCAGAGGCCTGGCAGGGCTCCTGCGGTACACAGCAGGCACTCAGTGCAGGTTTAAGGACTTGCAGAGCGCAGAGGTCTTATCCCTGTTCCACGGGGCTAGGTTCACACCCAGAGTTCCTGCCATCTGTCAACCCACTGCCCCTGGGAGCTGCTGCACACGGGGAGCACGAGGGCTCACCCCCCTCCCCGCAGGAGAGAGGGTAGAGGGCCAGTGTGGGCAGGAGTGCTGGGCACAGGAAGCTCCCCAAGCGCCTCCCCTCAGGCAGGCATGGTCCTTCCTCAGGTGACCCTCGGGGGCTGCAGCTCCCCGCTGCAGCGAGGGAGAAACTGAGGCCCAGTAGGGAGAAGCCACTGCCCAAGTGGCTGGTGGTCAGTGTCTCTGTGCAGTCCTCGGCCCTGGACCCAAGCTGTCAAGTCCCAGGCTCCCTGGGGGCAGAGGGGCTGTTCCCTGAAGAAACCCAGAAAGCCAGGCTGGAGCTGGCAGCCCAGTTGCTGGGTTCATGAGGACACCGGCTGGAGCCCTGAGGTGCGGCTGGGAGGGGAGGGGGGCAGAGAAGCAGGGAGGGAAGGCAGGGAGAGTGAGGAGGAAGGAGATGGGTGGGGGAGCAACCAGACATTCTGCCTGAGGAGGGGCTCGAGCCACCCCCTTCCCTGCAGCAGTCCTGAGCTGACCATCTGACTCTTGAGCTGGCTGCACAGAGACACTGACACCTCCTCTGCCCCAGCTCAGCAGGGTTTCCACACCCTTGGTCTGCCCTGAAGTCCCAGAGCACCCAGTTGACAAGGGGCCTTCCTGAAGCCCACGCCCCAGACAACTCCTAGGACTCCATCTGGAGGGCAGGGGCAGGAAGCCCTGCTTGAGTGGAAGTGATGGGGATATGGGACTGTGCCCCCCTCAGCCTGGAGCCAGCAGCACACATGGTTTGGGAAGAACCCCTTCAGGAGGGCTGGGAAGGGCACCCTTGAGCTCTGCATGGGGCTCCAGGAGAGTTCTAATGGGGTGATGCTCTACCTGGCCAGCCACCACGTGCTGTGTGACCTGCTCACCCTCTCTGGGCCTTGGCAGATGCACGGAGGAGTAACTCAGCCCATTGTCTGTCCTGTTCATGCCACACAAATTCAGACTCCACCAGATGGGGGCAAGAGGGTAGGGTGGAAGGTGCTCCTATAGCCACAAGCACACGTTCAGCCTGGGGTAAGAGGGCAAAAGAGTGGGGTGGAGGTGCCCCTCTTGTGCCCCTATAGCCACAAGCACATGTATAGCCTGGGGCAAGGGGGCAAGGGCAGGGGAGCCCAAGGCTCACAGTTGTGGGTTCATACCCCAATTCAGATGCTCACAAGCCTGCTGAGCTTTTTTCCCCAGCACTAAAATGGTACAAATGCTCACCAAATGTGTCCAAGGGAGAAAAGGAAAGAGGGAGGGGGCCCTCCCCAAATGGCCTCAACTCCCAGAAACAGCTGCAGAGGAAGCTGCTGGCCCTGGGAGGCCATCTGAGAGCCGTCTGCGCTAGAGTGGGAAAGATCTCGGCCTCCAGCCCCTGGGGGCCGCGGCCCGGCCGCCAGCCCTCCCCCGCAGACCTGTGCTTCCCGCCCACTGTGAGGTCAGGAGGGCGGGAGCCACTTGGGTTCGGCTCCCTGGGCCTTCATTCCAAGGCGCTGACGGTGGACTCCTGGCTGAGTCAGTGCAGCCCATGGCTCCTGCCCTCCACAGCAAGAGGCACCCTGGGCCTGGGCTGCGCACTGAGCTGGGGCTCGGGCGGCCTCCCAGCCCCACGGAGGCCCGGGCGGGCTCACCATCCTCAGCTTGTGCTGCTGCAGGATGCCGTCCAAGTTCTGCCGCTTCTTGTAGTTGAAGTAGAAGTTCTTACATTGAGACACGGTCTTGGAGCCCACCATCCGGGCGATGGCTGACCAGTTCCGGCCATGCTCCAGGAGACCTGAGGGAAGAGGCGCAGGTGAGGGCGGCAGCCAGGGCAGACGGACACGGCCTGGGCCCAGGCCCAAGACCTGCGAGGGGCTCCAGGCCAGGGCCTCAGGAACAGCCTGGTTCAAGGAACAGAGGGTGACAGTGGGGTAGGGCTACCAGGCCACCTTTCAGGATCCCAGGGCTGCCATGCAGGACACAAGACAACCCAGGCCCCACTCCTACCCCCCGCCCTTCGGCTGGGCAGAGGTGGGCTGCTGTGACCTAGCCCTGACGCTCACTCACAGTTGCCAGGAGGTCCCAGGCTGTTTTGTGGCAACACTACAGGTGACGGGGATGGGAGGTGGGGACAGAGGACACCGGTGGAGGAGCCACTTGGCCCACTGGGCTTAGTTCAGCAGCTGGGAGTGGACTTCCTATAGCCAGCAGCTGCTGAGGGGTTCTACAGCCTCCTAGACCACCTAGTGTGGGCAGAGCCCCAGGAGCCTGCTGACCCACCCACACCCACCCAGGCCACAGCAAATTCCCCCCAGCCCAAGGTCTGGCCAGCACTGCACCTGCCCCTCCTGTTTTGAAGACCGCAAATCTCAACTCAGCAAAAAATGCAGTGGTTGCATCCAGAGGCCCGTCCTTGCTGGTATACCAGGTGGGGCCCAGCCCACCTGCCCACGGCTCTGCATTCCTGCCCCAATCTCCAGCAGGGTGACCTTGTGTGGCCCGGGCAGCCCCTGTAGCCGGCCCACTTGCCCATGGCTGCAAGCAGGACAGTGACCAAAGGGGAGAGACTCAAAAGGTTGAGTCCGGGGCTGAGCAGAGGTGCACCTCTGAGAGCCAGGGCCACTGGCAGTGACTAACAAAAGACAGTCCTACAGAAGTTTTAGGCCATTCTCAAACCACATCAAGCTTCCACGCAAGGCTTTGGTTAGGGGGACCGGGCAGTCCTCATTCACCTTTCCACTCCCATCCAGACCCACTGTGTAGCACAGCACCTACGAGCTCTCATTCACAATGGTGGTACAAGCACCACCCAAGCACCCCTGCGGGTGCCCAGGCCTCCTGAGGCTTGGTCCGTTTCATCCCTCCAAACAGGCTGTGACCATTTTCTCGCCCCCAGGATAGAGAAGCCGGGGCTCAGGGCACAAGCCAAGGGGCACAGAGGGTGTGGGGCCTCTGCTTCCTGGTTTGCTGGCCTCTGGGCCCATGGGTGGGGGTGGTGCTGGACAGGCCACCTGCTTGCCTGCAGTGGCCATAGGAGCCACGTGTCTCCACACCCGCTCCTCAGGGTACTCAAGGACAGGCGGGGGGTGGGGGACACAGGGCGTGGGATCAAGTGTAACCCGGCTCCCTGACCTTTCCCTCTGCCCGCGCCAACAGCAGCTGGTGCTTCCAGAACCTGGCGGACAGGAACGCGCGTTTATTTATATTTCCCCAGCCGGGCCGAGAGAGTCCAGGCAAACACACCAGCCCGGAACCCCAGGGCAGGTCTCCCATCTGGGCCTGCTGGGGGTAGGGTAGGGTGGGGTCTGGGGAGCTGGGGGGGGGCAGGTGGCCCGACCCAGGAGACTGACATTTCCAAACTCCATAAATAAACAAGGAGGTGGTGGGAGTCGGGCCCTCACCCAGTCCACTGGCAAGGTCCACCTGCAGGGGCAGCAGGAGCTGAGAGGGGTGGGTAGCCAGGGATGGGGACACCTTCCTGAAAACATGTGCTCACAGGGCCCTGGACAGCACTATCGCTATCCGTCTCCTTTGCTGCTAAGAAGGGCTGGCCAGGACCTCTGGGTCCTGTTCTGGGACCCCCAGGCTGAGATGCCAGGCACAGGGAGCAGCACTCAGGCTCCACGCCACGAAGCCCACCCCCCAGCCCCAGCAAGCCTCTGTCCAATGCTCGGAGGATGCCCCAGCCGGACCCAGGCCCTGTCTCCTTCTGGGGGAGCCCTTGCAGTAAAGCCAGAAGGAAGGAAAGGGGGCTGGGGCAAAGGGCTGCCACCCCCAGCTGCCCAGCTGCGATTTCCTGACAGCCACGGCAAGGTCCCTGTCACCAGCACCCGCAGCCCCCCAGCCCCTCCCCAGGGCCACTCACTCACATCCTCTTATCCGTGTCTCCCCCTCGGCCAAGTTTTCCGGAAACATCCGGCTGGGAGGATGCTCCAGGGAGCGGAGCAGAGGGCTGGGAGGCTGGGCGGCCGTGGTGCCGGCGCTGCCGGCTTC
Source organism: Aplodontia rufa (assembly GCA_004027875.1). Lineage (NCBI taxonomy): Eukaryota > Metazoa > Chordata > Mammalia > Rodentia > Aplodontiidae > Aplodontia > Aplodontia rufa. Next base: position 93,993 of record PVKS010001657.1, read on the forward strand.
TGGCTGGCGTCTGCTCGCTCAGCTCTGCCTCACATCCTTCTCCGTCCAAGCGAGGGCGGGTGGCGGCGGGGGGGGGGGGGGGGGGGGGGGGGGGGGGGGGGGGGGGGGGGGGGGGGGGGGGGGGGGGGGGGGGGGGGAGGGCGGCGGAGGCTGGCTGAGGAGGGCTGGGAGGCTGTGCTCAGCCCTGGCGGCACAGGGCTCCTCAGGCAGTCACTGCCACTCTGACAGTCCCCAGGCTGTTGGGAGAGCGAAGTGCCCTTCACAGACAGCAGGAAGGGGGCGGCAGAGTGTCGTCACTCACTTGTGCGTGTGGGGTGCCCCGTGCCAGGTGTCACCAGGGTGCAGCATCCACTGCTCCTCCAGGCACCAATGTGCCCACAGTGGAGACACAGCCAGGTGGCCAGTCACGAGTCCCCAGACTCCCAAGCTGAACAAAATCTAAAGCCCCAGGCCCCACAGGGCAGCCGTGTCCCCTGGCAGCCTGCTGCACCCTGGGCTTAGCTCTGCTCTGCTGCCTGACCCAGCGAGCCGCGTCAGGACTGAGTGTGACCTCCAGACGGGGCTGGCGGAGCAGGCGGGGCATGTGGCAGAGGTCCAGGTGCCGGGGGCGGGCCCTCTTGGCGAGGCTTCCCCTCCCTCTCTCCCATGCGCTGTGGCATGGTGCGGCAGCAGCAGCGTTAAGAACAGATGAGGGCTCCAGGGAAGAGGAGCTCCTCCACCCCCGGCCGGCTGGGGAGAAGCAGCTTCTTCCGCTGTCTCCCCCCGCCAGCCCCCTGCCACTTCCACCTGCTGTCTGCCCCCACCTGCCCTGCTGCCAGGCACGGTGGGCATGGCTGGCTGAGTGTTCCATGAGGAAGCTCAGGAGCTGAGCCTCCGGCCACTTTGGGTGGAGAATGGTCTGGGGTCCTAGGGAGACACCCTCAATGACATCATCAGCCTGTGCCCTGTGATCACCTGCGGAAGCATCCATGGTGGCTCCCGGGAGGCTGAACGGTGTCTGAGCTGAGTGAGATACAGGTGGGGGCTGATTTCAACGAGGTCATCGACCTGCTCAGCTCTCCACCCTCAGCTCTCCTCCTGCCCACAGGACCTGGAGGGCAAAGGCATCTTGGAACTCCCCCACACCCCTGGCCTGTGCCCCGATGCCATCCTGTTGGGAACCGAGGTCTTCCTACTGCGCTTGGGAAGGACTGAGCTTTGAAAGCAGCCATGTCACTCCCCCGCTGAAAATCTTCCCATGCCCCCTGAAGCTGGGGGGGAGAGAGCCCCCAAGGCCAGACGCCTCTCCCTCCTGGCTCCCTACAGCCCCAGGGCATTTGCACCTGCTGCTCCCGCAGCACACAGGGCTCACCCACAGATCTGCTGTGCCCAGGTCTTGGCTCCAGTGCCACCTCCTCAGGGAAGCCCTCCATGGGCACCCGAGGGTTGTTATCTGGGTGGCCTGTTTCCCTGAAATCAGCTCTTCTGATCCACTGTTCACCGAGAGCCCGCCCCTCCGCCCATGGGGCACAGGGTGTACAGGAGGCACTGAGATACCCCAAGTGCCTGAGGGTAGGCCCACAGGCACCCCAGGGCCTTCTCTGCCCCTGCTACGGGGCCAGGGCAGAGAGCACTGAGAAGAGGCTGGCGCGTCCCCAGGTTCCAGAAGCTCACACCCACGTGCAGCGGTGGGGATGCCAGCATTCCCTGTGGTCTGGATTCCCCGACCCCACTTCTAATTTCTAAGGAAGGAGTTTCGTTTTGAAGAGTCAGGAACTAGGAAGTGAAATTGATCAGGACAGGAAGTCAACCCAGGAGGTCTGAGTCACGGGCTAGAGTGGAGGAGAGGAGGTGAGAGCCCTGGGCTGCGGGTGGGGAAAAGTGTCTCCCTGCGGGAGCATGGGGGCTTCTACAGGGCTGCTCCGGGGCACCAATGGGACAGCATCCCATGCCACCCACTGCCTGCTCACTCAGGTACAGCAGCCCCAGGGGTCTGCACCAGCAGCTCCCAGACACCACCTCGTGCTCCACCTGTTCCAGGAGGGTCCCAGTTGCTTCCTCTGGAAGCCATGCAGACCCTAAAGACACAGCTCTCCCATACCAGCTGGAGTTTCCAGTCCCCGCAGGACGCTGCCCAGGCTGCTCAGGAGCCTGCCCCCCACCCTGCCAACGCCACCACATCTAATTTGCAAAACAAAACTCAGTCCCAGCACTACCAGAGGGTGCAGGAGAAACCCAGGCTCTAGGGAAACCCCAAGCCCAGGGTGGGCTCCGAGGGAGGCAGTCACCTGAGCATCCTCACCTGCCTCCTCCCTCCTTCCAGGATGCTAAGAGGGCCCGCACCTCGCACCTCAGCAGCCCCTCTGAACCAGAGTCACCGTAAGGAAGCCGTCTCTTCCCGGCACGTTGTAAAGAACACACTCATTACAATGAAAGCCACCCGGGTACGACCTCATGCCACCCCTTGCCCAACACGTGGGGAACATGCTACGCTGTACTTCCAAGGCCAAGCCTGGCTGTGGGACAGAGCAGCACCGAACCCAGGCTGTGGGTCAGCCCACCTTGTCCAGGACTCCTCTGCAGCAGGCGCACCCCCAGCTTGGGTCTTTCTCATCCACAAAGCAGACGTGGGGGCTGATGTGTTCCCGTGTGCATGGGGTCACCGCAGCACCAGGGAGCGCAGTCCCGAGGAAGCAGGCACCCTCACCACTGGGTACGCTGCCGTGCGGCCTTCCCCACAGAGACAAACCTGGACGCTGACCTGCAGCTCATCCCCATCCCAGCAAGGACCAAAAGAGTGGCCTGGAGCCTGCCCACCCTGGCTGCAGGAACCCCGACTTCCTCCTCCTCCAAGCCGTGCACAACAGGGTTCCCCAAAGCCTGGTCGGGGGCCAACAATTCCATCCACAGCTATCACTCTGGTGGTCCGGTGGTGACAGCACCCCACTGCAGCTGGTTCTGGGGTCCAGCACCATCCCTTCTAAACACCCTGCCTGTACCTGTCAACGCTCTTGGTCACCTACCCCAAATGCTGGCCCTAACTGGCGCACAAACCCTGGGCATGCTGGCCTCCCCCGCTGTGAACCACTGGGCACACCACCCTGTCACAAGCCCCGGCTGTCCAGGCCAAGCACACTGGCTGTTCCTGGGAGAGGTCAGCCTGGCCTGGCAGGGACACAACACAAGGCTTTGACAGAGAACAGGTGGCTGGGCAGGCCTCACTTTGCCAGGCTCTGCCCAGGAGCTCAAGGCCCTCAACTCTCGCGATACTCCACCAGCTCCCGGTGGCTCCAGGAGGAGGCTGAGGCTGCGGGCAGAATCCCCGGGCCTCTCAGTCCCACCGCTGCCTGGAAGCCACAGAGGTCTGGCGTGGAGGGGCCAGAGCCTACGCCTGCCCTGGAAGGTTGTGCAGGTTCCCGGCCTCCTCAGCTGGCCCTGTGCCCCTAGAGACAGGGGTGGAGGGTGTCGGGAGGAGCTGCCAGTTGAGCCCTGGGCCTCTGCACAGCTCGGTCAAGACTCTGAGCCAGGCCAGGCTGGCCTTTCCCAGGGGAACCAGAGTCCTTCAGGCCAGTTTTCCTGCCCAGCAGGGCACAGGCCCAGGGCAGGCAGCCAGAGGCTGACCAGTTCCTGGGGAGGCAGCTTCCTGCGACTCTGCTCCCAGCCAGCGTGGGCCCAGGGCAGGCCTCACCTCCTGCACATACCAAGACCCTGCGGCCCACCCACTCATGGGGACGGCCCTTCTGCCTCTACCACCCGCCGCGTTCTGGGTACAACAGCTTCTCAAGCGACCACACACCTCCGCACAGGGCCTCTGCACACACCGGCTCCGTCTCAAGGCCTGGGTCACGGAAGCCAGGCCCGTGGGCTAACTCACACAACCTCGTGCCACCCTAGCTCCTGCACTAGAGGGCCCAGGGTCAAGTCCCAGTCGTCCCCTCACAGCTGCTGAGCTCAGGAACCTCAGAGCATCAGTCTCCTCAATCTAAGGAACTCGTGCCAGGAGCGGCCTCCACGCTGGCAGGGGGAGCGGCCTCCACGTCCTGCGTCCATGGCCAGAGCCGGTGGTGAGCTGCGTGGTGCTGCCCGGGCTCTTCACTGGGAGTCCTTGTACTGGGGTCAGCCCTGCCCTTCCGTGGGGACGTGCACCCCCACCTGCCCCGAGCGCAGTACACCACTTGGGGCCAGACCCTGAGACAGGCAGGGCCGGACTCAAACCCGGGACAGAAAGCCCCCCTTTGTGCTGGACTGCTGCCTGCCACCTCCTGAGTGCCTGCTACATGTGCCATCTGGCCTGTCTCTCCTTCATGACACCCTGGGACACAGCTCTCCAGCTTCATTTCAGAGAATGAGGGAAACCAAGGCAGAAAAGGGAGGAGTCAGGCCCAGGTCACAGGCTCAGGGCTGTGAGTGGTGACAGGGACCTCAGCACGCCCAGCGCAGCCTTCACAGGCTCTGCAGCTCACCAGGCGGCCGTGCTGGGCCAACTGCACCCCTCCCCTTGTGAAAGGGGCCTTTGCGAGACAGGGCACACTGCACTGGGAGGACAGGGCCCTCACAAGAGCAAGGGGATCTGGACACTGGGAAAGCCAGAGGGTGAGGTTTCTGCAAGCCAGGACTGCCAAGGGCAGCAGCCTCCGCCAGCGGTGAAGGGGCGAGGCGGGTGCTCTCTGGAGCCTCTACCACAAATGTGCCCTGCTGACGCTTGATTTCGGACTTCTGTCCTCCAGAACAGTGCAGAATAAATTCCTATAGGTTTTAAGTCACCCAGTGATGAATTGTCAAGATAAAGCCACAAAAGCACAGAAAGGTTGGCTGACTTGCCTGAGGTCACACAGCTGGGAAGTCTGGAGGCTGAGACCTGATTTTTCTCTAGGGCTGGGATAGTCAGGTAGCTTCAATGCCAGCTACAGGAGTCTTTCCAGATGCTTTGGTCCCTGCTGTGGTCCCAAAGTCCTGGGGACCAGGCTGTTCACCTGCTCTGGCTCCCTGAGGCAGGGATAGGGATGGGCTCCCCGCGAGTGCCCGTCCCATGATGGACAAGGGATGGGTGGAATCCATCTGCCTTTGGGCACAGCTGGCTCTCGGGTCTTTCTCCGCCCTCTGGGCTCTGAGGGCCAGGCAAGAGGTTCCGGAATATTCCTGGCCTACTCGCCCCCACTGGCTGCGGAGAGGGAATTGTTGCCAGCACCTGCTGCCCTGCCCCCGTCTGGAACACACAGCCATTAGCATCCACCCAGCGCAGTAATTGTCCAGACTGCTGTGATTCACGGCGGGCGAGTGCTGGTGTTCCCGGCATTATCATAAATGTCACTGAGCCCACGGCCCCCAGGGCCTCTCTCGTCGCCGCCTCTGTGGGCAGGGCAGACCCAACCTCGCAATGGAGGACGCCCTCCATCAGGTGGCCATTTATCCAAGCAGAGCCCACCTCCAGGACTGCCCTCCCAGAAGTGAGAGAGGGAGGTCACCTCCTAGTGTCCAGGCAACAGGGCTGGGCTGTGGTGACAACAGAGACTCCCACATAGGGCCTGAGGAGCCATGGAGATGCCTGATGGGTGCGTCCCCGTGGCCAACGGCCGAGATCTCAAGAACACACGTGTGGTTAGGAGCCGCGTGCAGCTTACATGAACACCCGAGCACACTCCGCACACAAGCCAGCGGGGGCCACCCGCCCGGCACTGCAGGGGAGCTGGCCATGAGTGTGGTCCCGTGGAGTACTACTCGGCCATGAAGACCATGTGGAGAAAGCCCAAGAACACCAGGACCCCGGACGTGGAAGGCTGCGTAGGGCGCAGAGCCACCCCGGAAGCGTCCGCGGAGGCAAGCCCCGGAGGCTGAGACACATTAGCGGTGCCAGTGCTGGGCGGGAGGAAGGCTAATGGGCTTTGGGGTTTCCGTGTGGAGCGGAAGAAAGCTCTGGAACTGGACTACAAGGAGGGCTGCGCAGCTCTGTGGGTGAGCTCGGTGGCCATGCAGTGGCCGCTAAGCCAGGGACATCACGTGTCTTTTGCCAAAATTAATTAAAAGAAGGAATCACACAATCTCAACAAAACCTTTCTTGGAATTCACACCAGAAACTACAAAGTGGACACAGAGACTCACAATGTGGCCCCTCGGGCACGGAGGGCTCCCCCAACCCCCGTTCCACACCAGCTAGAGCCAGTGTCCTGACCTTGCAGCCCTTCTCTAACCTCTGAAAAGAGAACCTGACCTTCAAAAGGGCTCGGGTGTCGCCAAGGTCACCTGGGCCTGGGGGCTTGGGAGAGAGCATTGGGCTGTGTTCAGAGAGCAGCCAGAGGAGAAGGAGCTGCGGAGGGTCCTCCTGCCTCTGCGGCCACACTGGGTGGTTTCTGACACCCAGGCCCCAACTCTGGGCACCTTGGCAACCACAGCACGGTGGTAGGTGAGGGCAGGGCGGGACAGCAAGCCCAGGCTGCTCGCAGACACGCCAGGCCAGTGCGCAGGGCTCTCCCTCCCAAAGGCCATCTGCTCCACTCAGCCATGACCTGGTGCTTTCTGCAAAAGGCCCCAGCCTCAGGTACAGCCTGGAGGTCAAGAATGTCCCAGGCCCCACGCACCAGCTCTGCAGTTCTGAGCAATCCTTAGCCTCTGCTCCCGGGTTCCTCATCTACCATGTGGGGACAGGGATGGGACAGGACCTAACTCAGGGTGTGGGGGGACAGAGTAAATGAGAGCCCCACACAAATGGGCAGTTGGCGCCACCCCATTTCAGCGTACCAGTGAGGAGGAGGAGCGGTCAGCCGCACGGCATCGAAGTAGAGGAAGGACTACCACAGCCAACCTGGACACCGCTCCCCCTCACGGATGCGCCAGTGACTGGGGACACGCAGGGCTCAGCTCTCTGGCTCCAGCAGACGGGCTAGCCCAGTGGCATGTGCCACCCATCACCCCAGCCCTACCCTGGGGGGCCAGCACAGCTGAGAGCGGGCCGGGCCAAGGAGGTGCTGGACAGCCCCAGCTCCGCCTCCCGCACGTCACAAGGTCACTGGCAAGCTGGGAACAGCTTCTGCTGCCACAGCCCCCTGGCAGGTCCTGCCAACTCCCCCAACTGTCCCCAACAGCCAGGTGGCCCTGCCCTCTCCAGAACTCGCCATCTGGATTGGAGACATTCAAACCTGAGAGATTTCCAGAGCCCCAGCACCCGTGAGCCCAGGAGGGGGTCCTCAGGCTCTGCACAGGAGCTGGCTGCTCATGTGACGGCCATAGGCCCAGAATGTGTCACTGACCTTGTGGTCCCTGCTGGGTGGCCAGGGAGCTCCGACCTCCCCCACTCCCTGGGGCCCAGGTGTGCTGTCACCTCCACCCACAGGGAGCGCCAGCAGCTACACTGCACCCTCCACAGCACAGCTATGTCCCAATGTCACCACACGGCCACACAGACCCATCCTCAGCAGGGTGGAAGAGGCTTGGAGCAGAGGTGACCACTCAAGACTGCCCAGACCAGAGCCCCCCAGACCTCCCACAGCCTGAGCCCAAGGCCGCAGGTGTCACAGCTTCTGACAGGCCAGCGCCAGGCTCCCGGGATACCCACCTTTCTTGGCTGTCTCCATCTCCTCCTCGGTCCAGCGTGAGCTCTCATTCATCTCCATAGAAGCTGCAAAGGAATATGGTGGTCATCAGGGGCCTTCCGCAGGCCGTGCTCTCCTCCCGCAGCCAGGGCGGGGAACGGGCTCGCTGCAGGGGCTTCTCCCCAGCAGTACCCACTGCGACACCTGGAAGGCACTGGGCGCCGTCACTTGCAGCCTTCACACCCGCCATGCAGGTGGCCCCACAGCCACCTCACAGACAGGAGCTTATGTGGCCATGGCTATGATGGTGTCCCTGCAAGCACTCTGCTGGGAACAGGGTGGCCACCAGGAGACGCGGTGACACTACAAGGCAGGGGAATGTGAGCCTCGGGCGGGCAGGTCCGAGGGCCCAGGTCAAGGTGCACAGGGCTGCCTTGTGTCCTACAGGATGGTCAGCAGCTCCCTGGGCCCAGCCCACAGGGGGCCAGCAGCCTCGCACCAACTGGGACCATTAGAAATGCCCCAGAGGTTCCTGGAGGTCGCCTGCGGCAAAACCACCCCAGGCAGAGGACACTCTGCCCCAGCTCGCTCCGACAAGACAGGGCCCCTGGGGTTCCTGAAAAGGGACACAGAGAGGCTGGGGCTGGGGCAGGGTGGCCGTCCTCTGCATGGCACTACTTCTGAGCCTCTCTCCACGCTTCCCGGTGTGCGCCCAGCTGTCCCTTCTAGTCGCCTTGCACAGATGGCTGTCAGGTTCATAGATGTGGCACCTGGGGCAGTGCCAGGAACAGAGAGCGTTCCATAAGGGCTGGCAGAGTGTAGGCCAGCCCAGCAGGAGGGAACTGCCACCAAGGACCTCGAGCCACAGCCCAGCCTGCAGGGTCTCACCCGTCTCCCCGTGCTATCTACAGAGGGAGACTGTGACGGTCTGAGCCAGAGTTGGACGGAGCTGCAGTGCCCGTGAAGGCCCAGGTATGTTGTCCACCCTGCTGCCCCATGCCCAGCAGCAGCTAGGAACGGAGGACTGTCCTCAGAGGCCAGTGCTGGTATGCCTGCTGCCACCACCAAGTGTCAGTGGCACACACCCAGAGGAACTGCTTGGGATTTGCAGCCAATGCAGCAAGTTCAAACCCCAGCTGTGCCCGTGACTTAGCGAAGCAGCACCCCCAGCTAAGCCTCGAGCAGCCCAGACTACCCCTTCCAGGAACAGCAGGTGAGTGCACGCCTGGCACAGAGCAGACTGCAGCGGACAGTGCAGCCTGAGGAACGTGGCCCCCTCCATCCGCCTCACCCAGAAAGGAGCCCTGGGGTCACAGGCACAGGCCCAGTTCCCAGGGACCAGAGGGCAGGCCCCCATCACCAAGTAGGAGCAGGTACATCTTCTGCCCCCTGTGGCACACCAGGGAAATGCAGTGCAGGGGGTATATGACCTGAGGCCCAGGAAGGTCAAGGCAGGACCTCAGAGGCCTGCCAGGGTGGAGGGCAGAGTGTGCACCATTCAAGCCTCCAGAGGGAGTGGCCGTCACTCACTCTACCCGCTACTGTCCTGGAGATGCAGCCAAGTGTGGCCAGAACTGACTTTCTCTGGTCCCAGCACCTAAGTCAGGCAGCTGACACTCCTGAGCACCCCACGCCCCCACACGTTCCATGCTCTTCCCACATAGGTCGTCTCTTATACTCTCACCCCAGTGTGAGGTAACCACTGTGATTTCTCTCCATCTGGAGGACGCTGAGGCACAGAGAGATGAAGGAACTCATCCCAGGTCACACAACAAGTCCAGTGGTTAATACTGGGACTCAAACTCCAACCACTAAGACCAGGCCCTGGTCTGCAGGCCGTTAGCTCAAATTTCATAAAAAAAAAAAACTCACGGCGCCCCCTGCCCTCCTGCCCCACCCTGATGGCTCACCCAGCTCAGCACTCTGTTGAGGGGTAACGGACTCCTCATGGTTGGCCTCGTTGGCCATCGAGCGAGTGATGCGGCCTTTGCGGCGGCCCTGGCTGTTGGCAGTTTTGCGGCCTTTAGAGGCCACGGCCTCCTTCTCATCGTTGTCCTCCCCAGAGGTGTCCTCTGTCTTCTCCCTAAAGGCCAAGAGAGGACACAGGAGTGGCTTCAGGAACCAGAGAGCCATAGGGCAGCTGGAGACTTGCCTTCCACTGTGAGGCAGAGGAGAGGGCAGAGGCTCAGGTGGGGCTGGCCAGGGTGACGGCCTGGCTCCCCTCAGCTGTCTGCAGGGCACCCATGCTCAGGAGGAAAGCGGAGCTACGAATGGCTTTTGGTCACCTCGGGCACAGGAGCAACAACGTGCTGCTGGTCGGGGTATATCCAGTGGCAGTCACTCCGTGGCTTCCTGCAAGGCACTGCCCAGCAGGGCTGGGGCTGGCACCCATCTGCTCATGCCAAGCACCCTCGACAAGGCACTTGATGGAGCAGTGAGGTACAGGTTGCTAGGGACCTCTTTATTCCTCAAGGAGGACACATGTGCAGAGGACACTGTCTGCAAGGGCCACCAATTTTGCTTTCAGTGCTATCAAGGCCACGGGCCTTGGGAATCACCAATGGACAATCATACAGGCCTAGCCCAGGCATGCGGGGTGCGCATGACTTCGACCCGGGCTGGGGCTTTCTCAGCAGCTAGCTCACATTTATCACCGCTGCCTGCCCATTCATCTTCCTGAAAGGCCCTGCCTGGATTGTGTGGGAGTCGGGGTAAGGCAGCCAGATGTTCTCTGAGGCCACATTCCTGAGTCGTCACAGGTACCTGGCGCTCAGCGCACCCCCCTTCTCCAGCTGGCTGAGTTCCCAATGCCCCCAGCAGGCAAGTGAGGCAGCAGCCCAGGCGGGGCTGTGCCTTGATCTGCAGGAGCTCACGCTGACGTTGATCATTCTAAAGGTGAGAGCCACCAGCTGCCTGCAGCCCCAGATCTTCCCTGGGCGCCTCTGATCCGCGCCTCCCCCTCCAGGGACCTCAGGAGAGTCAGGAGCAGGAGGAGGCACCAGGCAGAGAGTTCCAAAGGCGTAGCCTGGGTTTATTAGCTCAGGAGCAGAGCTCAAATGAGCTATCAGTCTAGAAGGCCTCTGGAGAGCTGCAGAAAAAAGGACGGCGGGCAAGAAGAGGGGTGAGGGGAGAGGAGCAGGGAGGGGAGAGGAGCAGGGAGGGGAGAAGAGCAGGAAGGGCTGCCGGAGGCAGGCAGCTGGGGACTTGAGTGCTGTGTGGTCGCCCACCTCTACTAGGGCCCCCGCAAGGCCAGAGGGACAGCGGAGCCCTGGCCTTACTTGATGAGCTCTTCCCTGTCGTTCTCCACATCCGGCTTCTCCTCCTCCTTCTCTGCCTCCTTCTCCTTCTCCTTCTCCTCCTTCTCCTCCTGGCTGCTCCGAGGCATCTGCTGCTGCTGCTGCTGCTGCTGCTGCTGCTGCTGCTGCTGCTGCTGCTGCTGCTGCGGACCCAGGGGAGGGGGAGGAGAAAGGTGAGGCAGTGCACCTGGGCACAGTGTGAGCTGGGGAGGCGTGGAGACAACACAGGAAGCAGCCAGGGACAACGACCCCACTGGCACTAGGGGAGGGACCACATCCTGGGCGAGGAATAGGAAGCACTAGTGTGGGACACCTGGCTTTAATCCCTGCCTGTGCCACGTAGTGCCTGCGTGACCCCAGAGGAGAGTCTAACCTCCCTGTGGTCTGATTGCTCCTTGAAAATGGAAAACTACCCCATGCCTCAACCAGGCCTGGGGGCTAAAGCAAGAGAACCCTGACAGAGCCAAGAACGGACCCCAAGGGAGGCCCTGGTCAGCCGCAAGCAGGACGGGCGAGCATCAGGAGCGCGACTCAGGCTTCCTCTAAGGCAGGAAGTGGGGACGGCCCCAGTCTGAAGCAGGCAGCCACCCTGCCCCAGCCCTGGCCGCTCGGCCCGCCCGCGTGGGGTGGGGAACAGGCCCATTTTACAGGGCAGATCAAAGAGGCCATGGACGAAGTCAGCCTTCTCCCTGGGGACTCAGCTTTCATCTTCTGCCCCAGTTGCACTGGCCTGCTGACCTGCCCAGCCAGACAGGAAGTGAGCAGCTCCTTCCCACACCGCCTCCCTCTCCTTTCTGCCCAGCCTGGTTTCTTTGAAGACTCACTCACACTTAGCTTGAGGCCCTCCCTGCAGGTAGCTTCCCTGTCTTGGGGCCATAAACCCAGTAGAAGGCCAGTCACACTGGGTTTCAAACCAGAAGGGGGTGGGAGGGGTCGCTGTGCTGTACTGCTCCTTCCTGCCAGGGTGACCCCAGCACAGGGCCATCCAGGGGCATCAGTGGACCCTGGGACACAGTGAGGTCCTAAACTCTGCAGGGAGTGTGGGCCCTGGAGGTAGCAGCTCTGTCTACCCCCAGAGCTCCTGGACCCCAAAACCCTTGTGTCCTACAGGAGGGGCCCAGCATACTGCCAGCCTCCCCCCAGCCTGTGAGTCCTTGGCAGGCTGCAGGGTGTCCTTGAACCAGCACCGCCCACTCCCAACCTTACCCCTCAAACAGCCTGGGGCAGAGGTGCTTCCCCAGCTGCCCCAGCAGTGTCCCCTCTCTTGGGTAGGCAGAGGTGGTCGGCAGGGGCCAGAGCCAGAGCCAGGGAGGGCGTGCATGGTCAATGGGGAAGGATTCCTGCCCCATGGCGTGGTTCCACCCGTCACCTGCCCTGGACACCTGGACCCAACACCAGCTGTCCCACCCCAGGGTGAACCCCAGGCCTATCCTCTACTGTGTCCACACTAAGCACTGCCCACCTGGCTTGCAGTGTCCCCCTAAATGCTTTGAAGCTTTCCCTCTGTCCCTCCCAGTGGGAGCAGTGGCCACAGGGTCCTCCTCCAGGCCACCCTCCTGGACACCCCAACTGTCTGTCCCCTGGGGCTAGGCCAGTGGGGCTCACTGACGCCCTGGGGCCTCAACCATGGGCCCTGGGACCAGCTGACGTCCACTGACCGTGGCCACCATGTGTGCTCCAACCCATGCTGCGATGGTCCCAAGTTCCGGCTGAGTGTCACTTCACCCACCACTGGCAAGACCTAAGTCAGGCTTGGTAGCATTCCTGTGACCCCTTTCTACCAACTCCACCTGTCCCCAATAGGAGTAGACTCCACCGCCAGGCCTGCAAATGGCTCCCCAGCCCTACTGTGCATCCCTGTAATGGCTTAAGACCAAGTCTCCTGAATGCCCGCGTCGTCAATTTGACAGAAGAGGAAACAGGCATGGAGCCACCTGGCAGCCACCTGGTGCCACCCCACTCCCATGATTCCCCGCTCTCTGTGGCCTGAAGCCCTCCCTGAGCTCAGCAGCTCTCACGGAGGTGGAGGACACGGAGGAACGTGGAGGAACGTCCACAGGCCCGGGAATGTGCTTTGGTGGGGCTGCCTGGGCTGCAGAGGAGGGCGCCAGCCACTCCCACCTGCTCCCACGGGGTTTTGAGGCAGAGGGGCCCCAGCCCAGTGCTCTGCAAGGTGCCTGCCTGGTGAGCGCTTCTTGAGGCCAGTGGGCTCTGCCCATCTAGAGGACAACGGCTGGCCCGCTGTGCTACTGCTTCTCCAGAACAGCCCTGGGGCCACAGACCTGCACCTTGAGACTCATGGGCAGCTGAGAGCAGTGGCTCTCCAGGCCTGGTGGCTGCCCATTCAGAGAGCCAGAGGAGGCCAGTGAGATCCTGCTGCCCAGGCCACCCCCATGCCGAGAACACCAGGATCTCCTGGCCCCAGGTTAATCCCTACAGGTGCCCAAGTTTGGGAAATGGGACTGCAGCCGGGGGCTGGAAGGGCCAGATGGGGAGAACTCAAGGCATGGCGGCGGTGCCTCCTCAGCTGGTCAGAGCAGTTGAGCGTGTGACTATGAGCTAATAAAGCTTTATTTTCAAAAGTGGGGGAGAGCCAAATCTGCCTCCCTGCCGTGCTACTCAAGCCCCCTCAGGAATCTCAGTAAAATGCAGATTCCCATCCATCCCGCAGATTCCTGTCTATCCACACTCGTCTCAGAGTCCACATGACCCCTGCCAGGGCAAGGTGACACCCACAGAAGCCACGGCCCCAGCTTAGGGGACCCCTTTAAGGGGAATCAGAATCCCACAATCCCCGATCCCACTGGACTCCGAGCTTCTCACACGTGTCACCAACCAAGCTGACTGTGGGCTTCACGCCCAGGGGCTCGGTCAGGAATGTCCCCCAAACCAGAGCAAAGCACTGCAGAAAACCCAACAGCGTCCACAGCTGGCGGGGGCCGCAGTTCAGACCCCAAGGGACCCTGCTTCCAGAAAACACCACCAATGAGAGGAAGCTTTCTGAACACTACAGACAGGCGCTGAGGCTGCCACTCCACCTCCATCAACCGCCCCAGGAGAAGGAGGGAGGGCATTCAGAGGAGGGGGCCTGTGTAGGCAGAGGTGTGGTATGGAAACACCCACTGGCTTGCCCAGTGACACCTGGCTCACAGCAGGAGAGCCTGGCCCTGCCAGAGGAGCTCAGGGACAGGGACAACTTCCTGATGGTGGCGAAGCCCTAGGGTGTTTTCAGAAGGGGTGGGAGGGACAGGGTAGGTTCCAGGACCTGGAGGAGGATCTGGGAAACCCTAAAAGTCCTTGAAATTGTTCTTACGGTCTGAGGTGTGGTCCCTGGCAGAGCGCTGGCCAGGCCTCCACGAGCCCTGGGTTCCAGGACCCAAGTCGACCCACAGTCAGTCTCATTCATTCAACAATCATCCTGAGCACCACCCGCCAGATGCCTGGTTCCCCCAGTGAAGGCAGTGGAGAGGGGTCTGCCCTCAGAGGAGGGGCAAAGGGGCAGGGGTCTGGGAAGGGTATGGTTTATAAGACAGGCACGGTGGAGCTAGCAGACACCAGCCAGGCAGGACTGGCTCGGACTTCCAGGAATTCACAGCCATCACTAGCATCCAGCACCAGAGATCATGAAAAAACAAAGTGTGTGCTGTGGGGGTCCCCTCCAGCCCCTCCAGTGGGGAGCCTGGAAAGGGCCTGGTGCAGGCTTCATTCCACAGCTGCAACTGGAGTACCCCAGCACCCTCCTGCAGAGGGTCCTTACCTGACACTAGGGTGCTCTGGCCACTGCCTGCCTTAGTCCAGCCCTCAGGGACACTCTCAGGGATTACTGCCTGCCTACCAGATGAGCCACAGCCGCCTCTGCCCCAGGGCCTTGGCACTGGGCCCTCTGCCTGCTGGCTCCGCCCATCACTCAGGTCTGAGCCCAACACCACTTCTGGGACGGCTGCTTTAGGCTCCTCCTGACTCCACCCCTTCTGCCTCAGGCTCCTCCTGACTCCGCATCCTCTGCAGTCTCAAAGCCACCTCAGGGTGACATTGCTCCTGCGTGGTCCATCTCCCAGGGGGCCTTTGCCGTGCTCACAGCCAGGCTGCTGCCTGTGCGTCTGGAGCCCCTGCCCCCTGCACTGCAGGTCTGCATGAGATGCCCCCACCTTTTGCCCTGGGGCTTGACCGATCCCCTGCCTGGGTAGCACTCTGATTCCAGCTGCTCCAACTGTGGTGTGGTCTACCCAGGATGGGGCCAGTAGAGAGCAGGGTCTCCCCCGCGCCTCGACCTGGCTGTGTGAAGGCCACATCCTTTCACTGTCTCTCACACAGGTACCCAGGCTTGCTCCTGTCCCGGGCACAGCCTCTCCTGCCCACCCACCAACCACCTTCCCCAAGCACAGCCTCCTGGAGGCTGTGGAGGGCAGTCTCCCCACAGGAGCTGGGCAGAGACCCAGGGACATCTGCTCACCTGGCCCTGAGCCTGCACAGCCCAGCCCAGCCCGCTTGCCTCCACAGGGAGGACGCCAGCCATTGCCTGCAGCCTGGGCCACCCAAGCACCCAAAGCTTTAGAAGGGAAGCAGGCATATGCACCCTCAGCCAGGGAGCCTGTGGCCTGGCCTGACGCGCAAGTCCCCATCACCAGCCTTCCAGGGATTTCAGGGACTAAAGGGGCAGCCAGGCCCTGGAAACCAACACAACCACACTGTGGCTGCCTGCCCCAGAGCAGCCTTCCAGGTCACACTGTCCCTGTGCACGCTGCCCAAGTCCCAGGGTTGCTGGAGTGCCACAGCTACGGGAACAAGGTCACCTGTCCCTTGGCAGGGAGCTGGGAGAAGAGGAGAGATGGAGGCAGCATGAGAGGGGGGGAGGAGGCTCGGTGAAGGGAACAGGAGCGAGGTGGGTGGAAAGGACTCATGGAGAGGAGGGACGGACAGCGGGACGGCTGGAGACACCAACACGAGGCAGGCAGAGACCACGTGTTAGAAGAGACAGACACAGAGTGAAGCCAACAGGGCCACGTGCACAGAAACAGGGACACAGGAAGCAGGGAGCAGGCGACCCCCAGGAGCCAGCGCATGGGCCAAGGGGCCTGAAAGAGTGGAGCCTAGTCCCAGGTCAGCATGGGGAGGCTGGGGACACGAGCACAGAGGCGCTAGGGGCCAGGCAGCAGCTGGGGAAGCGGGGCCTCCACCCGGACTTCCTCCCTCAGCCCCAGCGGGAGGAAGAGCAGCCAACACAGCAGAGCCCAGGACAGGCTTTTCCTGCTCATGTCCAGAGAAGGCCACAGGGAATCTGTCCCATCCAGGCCCCCCTGCTGGCTCCTCAGGCCATGCAGCCCTGAGGGAGGGACAGCAAGACTCACCCTCAGGGACACGCCTCCCCGGCCACATTGCCCCATCGCCGTGAGCAGAGCAGGCCTCTGTGGCTGCCCCTGGCCACTGCTCCTACAGGCCCTGCCGCCTGGCCTTTTTGCTCCCGGACAGTGGGAGTGCTTGGGCCGTACAGGGACCACAGTGCTCCCAAGCTCTGGCTGGGCAGTGACGTGGGAAAGCGTGGCCCCTCCACGTATGAATCATGAACTGCAAACCTCGCGCTGTCACCCAGCGCTTGAGCCGGCCCCGCCAGGGCCTGTGACTCATGTGGGCAGACAGCAGGGCCCGCACAGTCCAGCGCTGGCTGTTGGGCCTCGGGTCTAGCCTGTGAGCTCATCAGCCACTCTGCAGTCGCAGGGGCTGGGTTCCAGGGGTGGGCGTGGGGGTCTCCTTGGGCTGGGTGGGAAGGTGGGGTTCTCAGCGCCTGGGACTGGGCTGTCACACCCTTGGTCAGAACAGACTCGCAGGCAAACCTGCCACTGAGCCCGACCAGCCTGTGACCCTCGCCTGCAGGGTCTTTTGTGGGCCAGGGTGATGGTAGCCACAGGCCATGAGGGGCTAAGTGTGGAGGCCAGAGACACCCAATGGCTTTATAACCACTGTCGCCTGCCCTGGCTCTTCATCGTGACCATGGGAATGATGGGGCAGGCAGTTCTGGGAAGGGCACAGAGGGCGGGGCAGGACAGACACCCTGAAGTGGCTTGGTGACGCCCGGCTTCACATGCTGTGGCCAAGTGCGGGGCATCTCTGACCTCTGAGAAGCCTATAAATCTTAGCTGTATAACTGCGACACAGGCTGTCCCAGGGACGGGCAGGCCACAGCTCCCTACCCTGAAAAGGGAACTGCAGCCCATCGAGCTGCCCACAGCTATCAGCCCTGCGGATGTCCATGCGGCTCAGGGCCCAACATGGCCAGCCACCTGCTGTCTAGCCCCCGCCCCCCGGACACCTCAGACAGGGCTGCACAGCAGTCAGCAAGGCTGGCCTGGGGCTCCAACCTCCCCACCCACCACCCTGCTCTCTGCTCGGGCTGACCCTTAGGGCCAAGGCTCCCAGGGCACAGGCTCCTCCCCAGCCTTGGGCCCCTGCCCTGGGGTCGGGGGTGCAGCCCAGCTTTCCCTCAGCCTTCTGGGCAATTCCAAGGAGGAAGAAGGTCTGAACATCAGGAAGGACACAGCCCAAAGTCTCTGGGAGTCACCCCTGTCAGTGCTGCAGGCTTGCCTCCCTCCTCACCACCTACCTACCCCAGCAAGGCACGGATGGCAAGGAGAGGGTCCCTAGCCTCTGGGTCAGCGAGATGAGCCTGTGGGAGCACTGGGCCTGGAAGGGCATTGTGCCCACTGCCGGCACCTGGGAAGCCCCCATAGCCCACCCACTCAGCTCTCCGTTCACACAGACGGTGGAGCTCATAGCCCTGCGTGCAGCGGGCACTCAGAAGGTGCCCCTGGATAACGCAGCCTGTGCGTGTGACAGGCACCTCGAGGTGGGCTGCGGGGCCCATGGGGTGACATACGAGTGCCCACCAGCAGCGTAGACACCATGGGAGCCTTAGCATTGGCGTGGCTGGGGACACGGGCACGAGACCCCTCTGTGGCCACCCAGGAGAGGGGCACTCTGGCGAGACTATGCTGAGACAGGCAGAGAGGACAGCCCACAGCAGTGCATGAGACCCAGGCAACAGGAAGACAGGGAGGGCAGACACCTGCCAGCTCCATTTCAGGGGTGCCTCCAGGACCCAGACCAGGCCCAGCTCCCAGGTCCCGCAGTGTGCACGCCCCCTCACGGAGCACCTCACCACAAGCCTGATCTAGGACCCACAGGGTACAGGGCTGGCTTCATGTCTGAAACACCACTGGCGGAACAAGGGGGCCCCTTCAACTCCGAGGGCCCAGAGCCCCAGGCAGAGATCCTACCCCTGCCAGGGTGCACGCTTGCAAAGCTCCTCCACCCCAGGCTACTCCACGCCCTCTGTTCTGCTCAGGGCATTCTGCTGTCCCCACCATCATCATCATCACGGCCCACAGCACCCCAGCTCCTTCACATAGCAGGGCCTGGACCCTGGACCCCATCCAAGGCTGCCAGGGCTCCCTGGACCCCAGGGCCCCATGGAGAAGCCAACAATATTGGCCACGACCAACTACGCCTTCTTCCACAGCGAGGAGACCTGGAAGGTGGGAGGACTGCCCTGCAGAGCACTCCGAGGAGGGCTACCCTCCTAGCTGGCACCCCATCCCAAGGCCTCCACACACCTCACACCTGTGGCAAGAACCTGCCTACAGGTAACCCTAGGTCTGCCTGGGAGAGAAGGGGCCGCGTCCGGGATGCAGGGGGGGCAGATGCCTCCTGTTTAACCAGAAGCCCATGTAGAAGGCAGGCCGGCCAGGACAGCTGTGGGACAGGTGGGCACCCTGTGCTCAATGGGTAGACTGCCAGGTCTCAGGCAAAGGGGCCACTGTATCCAGCCCACAGTGGAGGCCCGAGGCCCAGCATGCCCTGGGTGCCCATGCTCACCTGCAGGCCCTGGCTGCTGGGGAAGGGGCAATCACCCCTGCTCATTAAGAAGCTACAGGTGCCAGGCACAGTGGCGCATGCCTGCAATCCCAATGGCTCAGGAGGCTGAGGCAGAAGGATCGCAAGTTCAAAGCCAGTCTCAGAAACTCAGGCTCTAAGCAACTTAGCAAGACCCTGTCTCAAAAAATAAAAAGTGCTGGGGATGTGGCTCAGAGGTTCAATACTCCTGGTTTCAATCCCCAGTAGCAAAAAAGAAAAAAACCAGCAGCAGCGGAGATGCCACCACTCACAGAATCAGCCACCTGGATAGAGATCACTACCTCCTGTGCCTGCCACAAGCTGTGCCCTCCCGAGCCTGCCAGGCTGCATTCGCCTCACAGGAGAACCCGGCAAGGGACAACCGAGCGCTCGGGCAGCATCTCCCATGAACAAGTCAGGCTGGGGGTGCGGCTCAGCCCTGGGGCAGCGGCTTCTGCCCAAAGCCAACCCTGCAGAAGGCCCCATTTACACTCCTAGCCTGGGCCAGCAGGAGGTGGTGAGGACAGCAGGTCTCCAGCACAGCAGCTATCCTAGGGCTTGGGGGTAGATCTCTGCCCACGGCAGGGCTCAGACGAGGCCAGCATCTCCATAGCAGCCCAGCTAATCAGGAGGGGGTACCCCAGGACACCACAGAGACAGACGGGGGGCTTGGCCCTGCTTTCTTCCATCTGTCTGCGACAGGACAGGTACAGAGGTACCTGTCCCTTTCCTGGGAGCCCCAGCCCCGAACACCAGTTTGAGCAGAGGGTACAACCTCATCCCAGAAGCGACCACTCCTAGGCACCACAGGTGCCACTGCATAAACAGGACAGACAAGAGGGGCTTCTCCTCACTCCAGCTGCCCTCTGTCCCATGTCACATAATCCCTGAGGCCCATAGGGGAGCTGGGGACAGATTTCCACAGCAAACCTGACTTGACCGTCCGAGACAATGTTTGGGGCTTTTTGTGTATACTTTCTTTTCTTGATGTGATCTAAGGTTTAAAGGTCAGGCAGCTTCACTTCAACCCAGACCTCTAGGTCATCATTAGAAGACACGGCAGCTTAGGGCAACTTGGCCAAGAATGGGCACAAGTCCTCTAGTTAGCCGCAGACCTTGCTGCTCCCTGCGGCCTCCCAGACACGAGGGCTGCTAGGCTGCGCTGCCGTTACCCCACAGGGTAACGGGAAGCACCCCATCAAAAGTGAACAGGCTCACCTGTTCTTCACTCCCCTGCAGCCCTGAGTGCCTGGCTGTCCTCCAGGCACCGTGCTTGCTCTCATGTCCCCATGTTGCTGCCCGGCTGTCCCCACTTCCTGGGACACATTCCTTGCTTGGTAAGGGCTACCTGCCAACCTCATCAGCAGCCCTGAAGACTCCTTAGGAGTCCCCAAGGGCTTCCCTCCACCCCACTCTGCCAGGAGCAAAGTGGGACAGGAAGGCTGTCCCACTTGGGAGGACCCCGGTGCCCAGCACCCCACCCAAGTCCACTGGATGGATGGTCGACAGGAAGGCTGTCCCACAGAGGGCACAGGGCCGTGGCAGCCTTCCACCCCTGGAAGGAGAGGGGGACACCCCCAACCTCTGCAACACACACTGTGCCTCCCCCAGGCTACGTTGCCTTTGCACGGAGCCCCCACCACAGCCCCTGGAAGGGCCCACAGAGGTGGTGGGCGGGGTCCCAGAAGATAGTGGAGAAGAGGCACACAGCAGGTGCTTAATAAATACCAGCACAGCAAGGTATCCAGCACCCTCAGCGTGCCCAACCTCCACTCTCCCAGCTGCCTGCCATGTCCCTGCACATCTGCACTCTGCCTGGCATTTTTCTTCACTCTCTACATCTCTGGTCCAGAAAATTCCTGAATTCCCTGCACTTTCCACAACAGCCTGGTTAAGTCTCTAGAGTCACACTGTTTGGGGCCACCAAGTGTTGGTCTTCCACATCTGGAGAAGGGCAAGCAGGCTGGCCAGCGGTGGCCACATAAAACTCGACGGGAAGCCCCCTGCCAGACAGCAGACATCGTCACTCCAAAGGACCCAGAGGACAAAGACCAAGGCTCAGTCCCAGGCATTTGGCTGGATATTCGCAATGCAGCCCACTTCCTGGGTGTCACTGGCTTAGGTGGGTAAGAGGGAGTAATTACTGCATGAGGACAGAGAACCCCACTCATGAGGAATCCTGGCAAAGGAAGTCGGAAGAAAGGCAAACCCACCCCGCCCTCCATCTCTCAAATACCAACTCCCCAGAACGCCCTTTCAAAGGTGCCACTGACCCCCCAAACCCTCACCGTTTACTCAATGTACTCCAAACCAACTGCCTTCTCCTTTAATGCGCAAACCTTTCCCACAATGACCAGGTGGTGCATGCTGCAGGCTCGCAGCTTCTATTGCAAGAGCTGCCAGGTTAACTCACCGGAGTGGTCGTGGCTGTGTTCCAATAAAACTTTATTTATATAAACAAGTGGTGGGCCTGCCTCAGCCTGCAAGCCTGTTTGCCAGCCCCTGTTTGACCTAGCCCTCCAGTTTCACCCTAGGCAGGGGACACCTGAGAAACAAAAAGTCAAAGGACTGGCTATTTTTTCTGTCAAATATCCACTAAAATAAACACACACAGCCACTCACGTTTAAAGTGTACCAAGTCTGTGTTGTCTGGGAAGCGCTCTCTCTCTCTCTCTCTCGTTAGCCACAGGGACCAGGGATCACCCAGCCAAGAGTCCAGGAATGAAAGTGACCGTTTCTCTCCTCTCTGCTGCTGGGGACACTCACAGTAGCTGGCAGGGTGAGTGCCCCTGGAGTGGGTCTCCCCAGCCCAGCTGTCACCCAGGGAAGCCCATGTTGCAGGGCCGTGGTGTGATGCCCCAGCACGTAGCGCTGAGAATGCAGGCAGCCAGGTTCCCAAGGACATCCGCCCCACGCTTCTCACCTGGCTCTTGCCGCGGCGCCGGTAGCTCCGCCTCACCAGGCTTTTGTAATTCTCGTTCTTCTTGGTCAGGTAGTAGTAGAGGACACACTCGGCCACTGTCTGCAGGACAAAGAGGCCTCTGAGCAGGAGCTAGAGCCAGGTGCCAGGTTCAGAGCCCAGCTCTCCCACCCACAGCTATGTGACGGTGGACAGGTTGCCTGACCTCTTTGTGTCTGTAAACTGAGATGCTCTAGGGCATGCTTCACAGTGCTGTCACGGAGACCAGTTAGGTCACCTCACGTGCAGGATGATGCTCGGGACGGAGGAAACCTGTATGTGACAACTGTTGGCACTGTCCTTGATGCTCTCAGTGACAATGATGGAGCTTTAAGGTCACTCCCAGCTGGCATGGACAGCCAGGCCTCCTCACAGCTGGGAAAACTCAGCGGCCTCTCCAGACCCAGCGCTGGGGCTCTTTCCTCTCCCTTCAGCCTCCCCTTCCTGAACCATCATTTCTGACCTCCACACAGCAGGGCCCCAGTTCCGCCTCTGGGTTTCCTTCCCTGCTCTGTCTTGGTCTTTCCCACACGTGCCCGGGTTGAGAACTCGTCCAAACAGGAGCAGTATGGGCACCCCCAGAAAGGCCACACGCCCCAGCCGCAGCCATTCCTGAGTTGACCTGTGATGTTAAGGCCAGCGCTAAGCAGAACCCGCAGCGGAGGAGGCTGGACGCCAGCTGCCCTGAACACAAACCACCCGCAGGCCAGTACATGCCACAAAGAGGTCTGCGCCCAGGCAACCCCGGCCCGCAACGGGAACCACAGGCAGGAACATTTTCCAGCCAGAGGCCAAAACCTGCACATCAGAGCAGGTGACCCTTGACAGCTCCCTGCAGGCCTGAGCAATGACAGTCACAAGCTGATGGTCCCTGTGCCCCCATCCTGTCAGCCTCCCTATCAAGACCCGCCTGGCTGCCAGCCTTGCAGTGGGCACCCCATCCTTACCCCTGTGGAAGTTCAAATTAATTTTCATCCCAGGCCAGAAACCACCATGAGATCCACTCTCCACGGGAGCCCTCCCTCCCACAGGGGACACTTAGTCGCCAGGTCCTGGAACTGGGAGTGATGGCTAACTCAGGAAGGCTATTTACAGCTGGCTTCTCCACACTGGGTTTTCAGGCACGGAGAGCTGCTTCCCCAAAGTATCAGTATCCCTCCTTCTATGGCCATCAGCCTGTCAGGGGCCGATGCTGGGAACAACTGTTGTCCTTTAAAATAACCACCTGGGTCCCACACCTGAGCTGGAGGCCTCTCTGGGAGCAGTGTGGCAGTGGAGCTGGGGGGTGGCTGGCTGTCCCCACCTCCAAGAAATGGGATTTGGGGGTTCCAGGCTCAGGTTCAGGGGACGAGCACCAGCTCCACCGGCAGGCTTGTCGAAGTGGCTGGGGACATGTCAGCCACATGCCAGGCTTGGCATCTGAGCACCAGAAAGCCCAGTGAGTATGAGAGGGGCAGTCTCCAGAGGCAGCTGCTGCTGCCCAGCAGGCCTCAATCGATAACACCCCAATTTGCAAGGTCACTTGACGCCCCTGGAGGAGCTGGTGGGAGCCCGGACTCGCGAGGGTTTCCCAGCTCCAGCAGCTGGTAGCCCCTCCCTGTCCCAGGATGGGGCGGGGCCTGCACTGCCTCTCCTGGAGGAAGGAGAGGAGGTGGCAGAAGGCAGAGAAGACCGGGCAGGGAGGCCTCCTGGGCAGGGAGGAGGGTCCTCCACCTCGAGTCCGGAAGTGGACAAGTGGCACACAGCACCCAGCTGCCAGGCCACCTGGGGACTCACCTTCCTCTCCAGGAACGAGGCAATGAGGCCGAAGTTCTTGGGATGCTGCATGAACCTGTGGGAAGAGAGGGGAAGGCATGAGGCTGCGCTCAAGGGGACGCCCCTGTTGGGCAGCCCGTGAGCACCCAGGCGCCTGCCATCTCCGCCGCCCAGCGTGGCGGGCACCGCCCCACTCGGAGCAATTAAGCCAGGGGGTGTGGGGCGGGTGGGGTGGGACGCAGGCTGCGAGGGCGTTCCTGGGAGTGAGTCACTGGCTGCAGCGCCTTTGAAAACGTGTTTATTTGTCCTGCTGGTGATGGCTTCCAGGAACGAGGACACTGCATTCCGCTCTTTGCTGGGTCCTCCCTTTTTGAATCTGCACTGCTCTCTTCCCAGCTGGTCTGGGAAGCTGGGCCTCGCCTGGTCCACATGGGCCTGCTTGGGACGAGGTCACGTCCAGCCAGGCAGAGAGGCTCCCGAGGGAAGAGGAGCGAGGCTTAGGGAGCCTGGGGAGGCGGGACAGGGCTGGCCGGCCAAGGAGGCTGAAGGCGGGGCCGGGAGCTGGCCCAGTGCCTCTACTTCCTGCGAAGCCAGCTGAATGTCAGGGTGGGGGGTGGGGATGTGGGCCAAGGTCTGCTGGGGCCCCAGGGACACTGGGTGGAGTCCCTGGCCAAGTCTCAGGGTCCCCACAACCTGCTACCACTCCTTGGCCTTCCATAAGGGGGCGTGGTGGTCAGCGAGGCAAGGACAGCAATCCCCACCTGGGACCAGGCAAGAGCTGCGCTCATCCGGCCTGGCCGCCAGGTGGCCAGGCAAGACGCCAGCAGGCCCCTCCCTGCACCCCAGCCAGACGCTGGAGAATCCGGAAGGGCCTCCTTGCCTGGAGGAAGAGGCAAGGGGCGGCCTCCTTGGTCTGGGACCTGGCCGCCTCAGGGGCCTGGCAAAGCTGGGGCCGTCTTAGGCGGTCTCTCCCGGGTGTGTCCTGCCTTGCCCCCGCCTCCCTGCGCAGTGACGTCCCCTGAAGCCCTTCCAGGATCAAGCCTGAGAAAGCCTCCTAGGCCATCTGCCCCCAGCCCTTCCCGCGCCCACTGCCACAGTCTGCTGGGGACACTGGGATGGGCAGCTGGAGCCAACTTGCACAAGGGGTGCCACCATCTCCAGGTTCCACATCTGTTGACAACCAAGGGTGGGGCAAAAGTTCCCAAAAAATCCCAGCATCTGTGCTGGACACATCCATACCCTCTGAGCAGCCCACCCACCCGGAGGCGATCTCCGCATCTGGGTGGACACACGCGCAGGTTCCGTGCGAATCTTCACCCTCACACGGGGCGGCGTGAGCATCCTTGAGCTCGGGGTCTGTGGGGGTCCTGGGACCCATCCCCATTGGTCCCCCCATTTTGCACATGAGGAAGCAGGCTTGGCGAGGTCCAGCTTGCTCAAGGCCTCACAGCTTGTGAGTGGCGGGTGCCATACCCAACACACAACTTTAAAAAGCCCCGAGTGCCGCTGCTTTCTCTGCAAATAAGGCCTCAAAGTGACACTACGCTCTTTAAAAGGCCCCGCTGCCAGGCTGTCTCCCTGAAGGAAGCAAACAGTCAGCCAGGCCGGCAGACATCAGCCCCAGCCGTCAGCTGCTGAATTAACAGAGTGTGACATCTCCAGGACAAAGCCACAGGAAGAACCCACAAAACACCTGGGAGAGCACCCTATCAGACACACGAGGGGAGCTGGAATACCTAAGGCCACAGCGCGGTCCAGCCACCACCCCCGGGCTAGGCCACAAAACACCTTTAGGAGAGGACTCAATTTCGGTGAAAGATTCACGCCCACTGCCTAGACCCACACACGGGCTGTGGGGTGCAAGGGTGCTGCATCTCATGCATACCCAGGAACCCCCTGGAAGTACTGATCCTGCTGAAGCGTGCCGTGGCCCACCCCACACTCCTACTTGGATGGGTTTTTAAAAGCTCCACCAATGAAGGCTGTTCTTTTTTCTTTCTTTCTTTTTTAATACCAGGGACTGAACCCAGGGGTGCTCTATCTTTGAGTTATACCCCCCCAGCCCTTTTTATTTCTTATTTTGAGGCCATACCTCCCTAAGTTGCTGAGACTGGCTTCAAACTTGCGATCCTCCTGCCTCAGCCTCCCAAATCACTGGGATTATAGGTGTGCCCCACTGCACCTGACTAAGGAACGCTCTTCTAAAAACTACTTTCCACCCAAGATGCTCTGGGTGGCGCCCACATTGTTTCCACACCCTGGGGTCTGCACTGGATGACTAACCCAGAGCTGGTTCATCCTGCGGGGCCACTGCAAAGGGTGGGGACTACAGAGACCCAGGGCTTTGGTTCCTGGCAGGTGGCTGCATGCATGAGGCTCAGGTTCAAGGACATGGAGGCCTCCGTCCATACCCGAGGTTCCAGCTGTCCTGCTCCCAGGGATCCTGGAGAGGGGCCCAGCCTTCAGTGGCAGTGATTAGAGCATGCTGTCCTCAAGGTGGGGGTGGCTTACCAGCACTGAACATTGAGACCCACCACCCCCTTCTTGGGATCCAGGACAAAAGGAGAGGGTCTACTCTGCCTGGACGTCACGTCCTGGGTCCTCACCAAGGGTGTGGTCCTCCTGGACCCAGCTTCTGGGTTTTCTGGGGGCTCTGGAAGTCTCCATCCAGAAGCCCCCACAAATTGCCCCCAAACACTCAGTCATCACAGCCCCCAAAGCCTCACCTCTTAGCACACACCCCTGCCCCGGCTCTATCCCCCACCCCACACAGTCTCTCCCTTCCAACTGTGGGGCTGAGTCTGCCTTCGCTGTGTGCAAACCGTGCGGCTGCTGTTCAGCGCTTTAACACATCTGAGCTTCCATTTCTTTGCCTGTGTGACGGAGATGGGTTGGTGGGTTGTTATGAGGGACAGAAGGGACAAGGAACAAAGCCCAGAGGACAGCAGCACAGTGCCAGGGATGGAGAACCTGCTCAACAAATAGTTGCAAGCCAAGAAAAAAGAAAGCCAGGGCCAGGTGTGTGGCTCAGTGGTAGAGCACTTGCCTAGCATGCACGAGGTCTTGGGTTCCTCCACCAAAAGAAAAAGAGCCACTGGCCACTGCACACCTGTGCGCAAGGCCACAGCCCAGATCTAAGCTCCTACCTCAATGTCCCCACAGAGCCCTTACACGCTGGACTCAGCCGAACAGCACCCCCAAAGTTCATGACCACTGCAGATGCGGTGAGATGAGGTCACAGTGATAAGTGGGCCCCAAATCCGTGGCAGGCAACCTCATAAGAAGGGAAGCCACTGAGGCACGGAAAAGTCACATGAGGACAGAAGACAGAGGCAGAGGCTGCAGCCACACGTCTTGGGGCCATGGCCTGCTGGGGGCCTGCAGCAGGGGCCAGGAGCAAGCAGCACTAGACAGGCCGCGTCCAGCCTAGGCAGCGAGCTGCCATGCCTGGACTTCTGGGCCGCAGAGCCCCTCACCAGGGCAGGATCTGGGGCCAGGCAGACACTCACTTCTCCCGGAAGGTCTCCTTCTCCTGCTCGCTCCACATGTTCATGACCTGGCGGTCCCTGTACACCTTCATGGGGTCGTCCATGAGCCCATTCATGTTGATGAACCGGATGCGCTGTTGGTCGGCGTCATACAGCATAGGCGGGACCACGGCCAGCTGCCGCATCTGCTTCTCCAGGTTCTGGAGCAGAAGGGGGGAGGTGGAGGGTCAGGTGGGAGGGCGCAGGGGGCGGGGACCCAGGTGAGGTGCCGAGGGGCCTGATGTTCTAAAGAGGAGACCGGTAACAGCCACAGCCAGTGCTGGGCGGGGCGGGGATCAGAGGCAACCAGGGCAGGTTTATGGCAGGCAGAGCTGTCAATGAAGAGCAGAGAGCAGTGGCAATGAATCTGCCCTCTTGGAAGCAGGGGAGCTGAGTGGCCCAGCAGGGCCCCTTGTCGCCTACCACGGGCCCAGCCAGGCAGCCAGGAGGAAGCAGTACCTGCCCCATCCCAGCACCGCAGCATCTGGCTCCTCTGAGCACAGACCCCGGAGGACCGAGAGGCACCCAGCTGCACTCAGTCCGGCTCATTTCCCCAAACCCCCACAGCCAGCCAATTACTGGCAATTAATTACCCATCTCCGAGGCAGGCAGGGTGCAGAGGAGACGGTGCAGCCAAGGTCAGCCGGTTCAAAGGACCCGGCCGCCGTCGGCTGCCCACATCCAACCTCCCACTCCGTGTTCCGGCTCCCAGCCGAGAAGCAGACTGCAACTGCAACCGGCATGGGCCCCGCAAGGAGAAGGGCCCAGGGTCCCCGGGGTCCCTGCACCGGCAGCGGCCCCTCAACCCACAGTCACCCACCACCCTACACTGCCCTAACGTGTGGGAATGGCAGGGCCCCAGATGTGGTCACGGGCAGACTCCTTCCCTCGCACAGTCCTGGGAACCTGCTCCCATACATGGCTCCCACGCTGGACCCTGGCGGCTGCACCCTCAGGTGCTTGGACCCGGGAAAGGACTCTGGGATGGGTGAGTGGCTCAGCCCAGACAGCGCTGAACCTGGGTGGCCGGGTGGGGGTGCAGGAGGCCTGGCCACCCTGTTCCTGCCTCTGCAAGGTGTGCACAAGCCATAGGGCCAGCAGCACCAGGAGCTGACAGTGGGTGATGGCGAGGCCTCGTGCTTGTAGGCAGAGCTTTCGGAGTTCCATTTCCTGTGTGCGTTTTGAAAGAAGGATGGTGGGAGGTAATAGAAGGAAGTTTTTCGTTTGTTCTGAATAGCCAGGTGCCCTCTGAATCACCTGCTTCGGAATCACAGGGTGGCTTGGTGGGAATGCAGATTCCTGGGCTCAGCCCTGACCAGCAGAATGGGCAGTGGGAGGAGGCCTAGCACACTATGTTTAACCAGTGCCCACTCCTGGGGCCAGGGCATCCTGCAGTGACAGGGGCGGACACTGCACTGTCCGGCATGGTGGCCCCTACCCTCCAGGGGTTGTGGGCCACCTCAACGTGCCTGGTGTGGCTGAGGAGCTGTGTGTCTCATGTCATCTCATTCAGGAAGCCAGGGGTAGGGAGCTGGGCCAAGCCGGAGTGACATGAACCTCCCACCTGAACTAAGTCCTCAGGGAGGAAGGGTCTGCCCAAGTGCATGGCCTCCTGGTGTCCACCACAGTGCTGGGCAGAGGGGAATGAGAGTGCTGTGCTCAATGGCTGGCCTGGGAGGGGACAGGCTGGGACCAACCCCTTCCCTAGACAACAGCACCTCCCCCCCCCCGCTTCCTGGCCATCCCAGGGCCCCAGTGACCGCAACCAGGGTCCAGTCCAAGGGGAAACCTGGTGCTGAAAGGTTCTCTCCTGCAAGGTGGAGGCTTGGTCAGTGCTGCCCTAGCCACGTCCTGCCAGGAGGCCCCTGACGGCCCAGCACCTCCCAGCGCTGCTCATCCCCAGTGCTGCCACCCAGGGTGAATTCCAGTCCCTACTGGGACCTTCCCCCTGCAACAGGGGACATGGAGGAGGTGAGTGGAGGCTGGAGCTGGGCAGTGGACTCACCTCCTGCTCTGAGAGGCCATCGATGATCTCAGACACCTCGTGCTCACTGCGGGCGGCTGACATGGAGAGCCCGCTGCCCCGTTGGCCCACCCTGCTGGGGACCAAAGGGACAAAGTTAGGACCACCCCCTTGCCAGCCGAGACCCTGAGCTGGCACCCAGGTGCAGACCTGAGCCCCACATATCCCCAGAGGGTGAGGGTGGACATGCCAGGAAACAGGAGGCAGAGGGACTGGCCTCCACCTGCACGGCCAAGGGGTCCAGGTGAGGTCACAAGTCCCCACCCTCACCCAGGGACAAAGCTCCTAGGCCACCCCTGAAAATGAGTGTGGCAGAGATTTGAGCTCAAATCCCAGCAGCCTCTGGGCAATGTTCCCTTCTGGTGCCTCAGTTTCCTGCCCTATAATTGGAATAAAAATCCCAGCACCAGCTCCTAGGGTGGCTACAGGGAACTCAGGGCTGCGGATCGTGAGGGTCATGGTGGACTAGACACTCTCGCTATCGTTCTACTAACAGCACTTGGTGAAGACATGGCCACAGGGGCACCTGCCCAGCACCTGACCCTGCGCTTGGCCCAGGAGAGGAGCACCTGGTCCCCAGGTCCCCAGCCCAATGCACCCCACACCAGAGATCTTCAGGTAACGCACAGGTCACGTATAGGAACAAAGCTCCTGGCACACAGGAAAGTGATTATGGTCCCAGGAGCCACCATGCCCACACACTGAGGCCTGCACAGCCCCAGGCCACCAATGTGAACAACTGCTGCACTCAGTTGCACAGGCCCCTGCTGAGGAGGCTGGGAGCTGCCCTGGGGCCCATGCCCAGGAGGGAGGACCAGAGCTGCCCTGGGGTTCCCTGCCCAGGTGGACTGGAGCTGCCCCAGGGTCTCCTGCCTGGGAGGATGGGAGCTGACCCTGAGGTCCCCTGCCTGGGAGGATGGGAGCTGACCCTGAGGTCCCCTGCCTGGGAGGACTGGGCTGCCCTGCTCACCTCTGCATGCGCTCCTGCAGCTCGCGCTGCTTGCGGATCTCCGGGAACTGCTTCTCGTAGTACTCGCGCACCTTGCTCTCCTTGGCCCGCCGCCGGGGGTTGTTCTCGATGCGCTCCACCTTCTTCTCCCAGGCCTCCATGAGCTGGTCATAGCGCTGGCAGAACTTCTGCTCCTAGGGAGCGGGCAGGAGCTGAGCGGGGGCTGAACTGCACCTGGCCTTGCCGACCACTGACCCCTGTGCCCAGCTCCCAGGAACAAGGCCACCTCCCTCCCAATGAAGAGCTGCCCCGCCTCAGCTCCCCGAGAAGCCACCAGTCACGTGTAGCTGTTACGCTAAGTCACAAAATCTGCAGGAGCTGTTGGACAGGGTGGCTTGGGGGCATCCGTGTGGCCTAGGGAGGGGCACCCCTGGGGAGCACTAGTCCAGGGATCCCAGGCTCAACCATACTCCCCAATCCCAGCAGTTCCTGGAGCGGAGGCTCTGCTCTGCCCTCTAAGAGAGGGAAGTCCCCCTCTGCTTCTAACCGCAGAGCAGCCTGCTGCTCATCCTTCTGAGAACAAGCGCCCCGTCAGCCGGGGCCCCATAGCTGCCCGGCTTCTGTCCCGCCTCAAGGTGATGGCATCTGAGCACAAAGCAGACCTCGGCCTCCCCCTGTAGCAGCTGCAGGTGGACTGGGTATGTGGTGAGCAACCCCAGGCTTCCACGAGATCACAAAGCCTTCTCTTGTCCTCGTGCCCAGACACCCTACCCGTCCCACGCTTCAGCAACCTGTGGCCACCTAGCCCTGGCAGGCCCAGCAGCAAGAAGCCCCCAGGTGGGGACTGACACCAAGGGGCACGGAGCTTGGCCCCACACAGTGAGCTGCCCAAAGAATTCCCAGAGCCCAGGGTTGGTGGGACACTGTGGCCACAAGTGCTGGTGGCGGTGGGCCTCTGCCTTGTCCCCAGCTAAGGATGGGGACCAGTCCAGGCCACCTCAAGCCCCACCAAGAGGCTCCAACCAGCCAGACAGGGGAGAGGAAGATGCGGTGACCTGCGAGGACAGAAACATGAAGCCACAGGGCCAGTCAACAGCTAGGCCGACCCCAGGCCCCAGGGCAGTGGAGCAAAGGGACACCACAGGAATGTCCCTGAGGAGGCACCAGCCACACTCCACAACCCCGGGCACTAGCATTAAAGGCCCAAGCCACCCACAAAGAGGAAGCTCCACCGCCTATCACAGCAGGGAAGTCCCCCCCAACAACTAACCCCAGTGCTACCTGCTGAAGTCTGCACTGTGCCCGAAGTGCTGCAGGTGCCCCAGCCCAGCCAGGCCCAGGTCCTGAGCTGGGAAGCTGCTGTGGCCACACAAGGGTGTAGTCACTAGCCAGGGCAGGAAGCAGGATCTCTCTCACACTCACGCTCACGCCCACATGCATTCATGCTCACACACACATTCACACACACATGCTCATACTCATTTATGCACTCACACATGCGCACACTCATTCACACGCTCATGCTCACCTATGCTCACACTCACGCTAATGCTCACATGCACATGCGCTCATGCTTGCACTCAACCATGCTCACACACACACACTCTCACACACACTCGTGCTTAAACTCACACTAACACTCATGATCACATACACAGTCGCCTCTCACTCAAACACACTCACACTCACTCATTGCTGGAACCAAGCCCCGGCCATCACAGGAGTGGAGCAGGGACCAGGAGCACTGTCCTGTCCAGGTGCTGATGGGAAGCCAGCGGGCCTCCAGGCCTCCTGGGGCTACACTGGATTTCCCAGTGAGGCAGGCAGGCTGACCCTGAGGCACCCCACAAACCTAGGGGAAGCCCCTGCTCCCTGGGACACAGAAGGCCTCAGGCCCCTGATGGGGTCTGACTCCCACGGGGCCGGGCGTGCCCTGAGGTGGTGCCCACGAGGCCCACCTGGGCTGAGGTCGGGCGCTGGGCTGACCAGCAGGACCGGACCACCCACACGGTTTCTGAAAGCTCAGGTTTTCGCAGGCCCTCTCCTAAGATAGATCAGCTTGCTGTAGAGCTGCGGCGACTCCCGTGATGCCTGGGTTCAGCAAAGAGCACTGCAGACGGCTCAAGACCTCAGCTCCACCTCTCAGCTCCTCCCACAGCCACGAGGACCACAGGGACAGGGGGACGTGTGGATGAGGCTGGGCAGAAAAGACGAGGACTGCGAGTGACAAGTGACCTTCCATGTGGTGAGGAGGAGAGGAGGTGGCCTTCCTCAGGGAGTGGAGTCCAGCCACAGCCCACAGCTCCTCACAGCCCAGCTGTCATGCACAGCAAGCACGGGGCCCATAACCGCCACATGCACGCACACATGCACACACACGCGCGCGCACACACAGCAAGCACGGGGCCCATAACCACCACATGCACGCACACGTGCACACACGCATGCACACACACACAGCAAGCACGGAGCCCGTAACCGCCACGCGCACGCACACACGCATGCACACACATAGCAAGCACAGAGCCCATAACCACCACACACACACGCACACACGCACGCACTCACACACACAGCAAACACAGAGCCCGTAACCGCCACACGTGCGCACACACGCACGCACACGCGCGCACACAGCAAGCACGGAGCCCACAGCTGTGACACGCCCAAGTTGGGTGCTCAGTAGCTGAAGGCCCTCACAATAAAGGCTGCGTTCTCTCAGAATAGATTAAGGGTTCCACTGTGTGCAGCAAGACCCAAGTGTTCTATTCCAGCACAATGGCCAGCGTCCCCAGGCGATCCTGTCCCTGACTTCATGCTAGCCTCTGCCCACGCCGGGAAGTGCCCTGGCCACACTGGGCCCCATGCTGCCCGGGCTGCTTCCGAACATCGTGCCTCTGCCCTCCCTGCACTCTTGACAGGCACTGTGACCCTCAGACCTACAGCTCAGCCCTGGGATGGCCTCGTGCCACGCCCATACACTCCCGCTGTGCCCTGCACCCACCTCACGCCACGCCCCACGCATTCTTGCTGTGCCCTGCACCCAGGCTGTCCCCACCAGCCCTGTGCTTCTCCCTCAATGCCCTGGACACCTCGCCTGGAGCCAAGCTCCAAACCCCAGACCCCAGGGCAGGCACAGAGCGGCAGAAAAGGAGCCTGGGCACAGCCTGCACTCAAATCCAGATGCCACCACCTCCTGGGTGAGTCACAGGAGCAACCTCTCTGTGTCTCAGTTTCTCCATCTGAAACTTCAGGCTGAGTGACAAAGCTTTCACCTTGTAGAACTAAACACAGTGACGAGTGGAGAGCTCACAAGGGTGCCCAGACCACGGCAGGCACCACAGGCAGGGTCTGCTGTGGCCCCGAGCTGTCTGCTGGTCACCATGTGCCTACACCTTGTAGGACGGGCCAATGGAGACAGGCAGAGAGTGGGTGGCAGGAATCACACCCAAAGGCAGTGGAGCAGCGGATGCCCTGTCTGTTCCCCCTCGCTGTCCCATCTCAGTTCAGCACTTAGTCACCTGTGGTAGACCACGTACCCTGGGCAGGACCAAGCCAGCCCTGTGGGGGTCCAGCGGACCTGACCTGAGAGGAGGCAGGGGGCTACCTTGCAGGCTCCTCTACAGAGCGCAGGGAGGGCCAGGTACAGCCAGGGGAGCCCCTCCCACCTCCGACAAACCCTGCCCTCACCCAAGGACGCCACACGTCAGACCAGCCTTTGCCACTTCTCCAGGCTGCCTGTCCCACAGGGCGGATGTCCTCAGATCCTCCCCAGGCCTCGTCCCATCCCCCACTGTCTCCTAGCAGCCCTGGGGCTTAGGCAGAGCCAATGACATCATCCCCAGCCAAAGTCAGTACATGGAACCCCTGTTGCCTGGCATCACGAGCTCAGAGGGACCCAAGGCTCGGTCAAACTGCCAGCACATGGGTGCCACAGTCCAAGAATGCTGCTTCTTGCTACCCGCACCTCAGACCCTCAAGATGAGGTGCCAAGGGCCACCAGTCTGCAAGGTCCGTGCACAGGACACCACCACTCAGACACGTTATGAGGCCTGACCAAGGCATGCCTAAAGCCTGCGGTGGCTTCCTGGTGGATACCACCCTCCTCCCATCAAGCCCATCCCAGCCACTCTTCCTCCCCAGCAGTCGAGGAAAAGGAACAGGTGACCCCTGCATCACTCAGCCCCGATTCTCCAGGGAAGAGTGACATGCTTGGCCATCCTGCCCCCCACACCACTCAGCAGCCCTGGGCTGGGAGGACGGAGTGTGCAGTGAGTGCTGCAGCCCAGCAAGGGGCCTCTGCTTCCCTGGCTGGGACGCAGCCCAGGGGTCCGGGAAGACCTCACTTTCCCTGCCACCTCTCCTGAAAACCTCTGACAGGGACTCAACAACAACTTTCTGGACCGTGCGTGGCTCCCTGCCCAGGGCTGGGAGAAAGGAGGCGTGGAGCCTGCCCTGCCCGCTAAGGCCCCCAGGGCGCTGGCCCCACCGCGCAGGGACAGCTGCTGCTTGTCCCTGGCTTTTTTTCCACACCCGATACTCAGTCCTGAGACAGCAGCAGAGCCACAATGGGCCCAGCAGGTGCAACCTGAAGTGACCGCTGCTGTGTGGCCTCGGACCCCGGTGCAGAGGGCCTGGCGACTCACCCATTGCTTCCGAGCGTGGTTCCTCCGCTTGAAGTACAGGATCAGCTTCTTCCGCATCGCCTGGTTTCTGCAGGGGACAGGGCGAGCAGGGTGGTTAGTGGCACGTGAAACCCACTGCCTTGCTTCGTGCCGCAACCCCAGAGGACAGGAAAGCCCCCGCGTCCCAGTGCAACCCACGAACAGCCAAGGTATCCCGCCGTGCCCCACCAGAGGCGGCGCCAACGTTCAGGCTGAGCATGGTCCACGACACGGGGTCCTGGCACACGTGTGTCTTACTATTGTCACCCCACACACAGGTCCCCTTGGCCTGTCACCAAACCTGCCCACAGAAAATCTGCCACAGAGACACTCCTGGTCTCACACCAGGAGCAGAGGCAGAGTCCCAGGCCTGCCACTGCCCCAGGGGGACTCTGGCCTGCCTCCAGGACACCCATCCTTCTGTCCTCCTGGGCTGGGTACAGCATCGCTACAGATAGGCTGGGCTGGTGGGGCCAGCAGGGCACAGACCTTGGGAAGCACCCAGAACCTCAGGCTAGGGTAGCCAGGCCCCTCTCAGGTGGAGGCAGGGGCACCACAAGGTCCTGCAGGCTCCGAGGAAGTGGGTGCTCCCCAAAGAACACACAGGAGCTGCAGGCAGAAACATGGGGGACAACAGAGGCGAGAGATCAGAGAGGAAGAACGGAGACAGAGACCTGCGGCCCAAAGAGAGGACGGGAGCCCAGAACAGACGAAGGGACAGGGAAAGAGACTGAAACCTCCACCTGGACTGGGCGCAAAGCCAGGAGGACAGAGACCAGGGGAGATGAGATTGGGAGGAAGAGAGAGGACAGGCGAACAGAGACAGACAGACAGGAAGGGAACACAGGAACAGAGAAAGATAGACAGACAGAAGGGAAGGGACCAGGGGAACAGAGAAATTCAGACAGACAGACAGACGGGAAGAGACCGTGGGGATCCAGGTGGATGGGTCTGGGGCTGCTCCCAGGCCAGGTGGACACCGTGCCAGCCTCTGGGGTGGGTCCCCACTTCCCCTGTTCTCAGCAGAAAGCTCAAACTCACTGACGGAGCCACACCCTGTGCCGAGTGGACCATGCCCGTGGCCCCGGAGAAGGGGAACCAGCACCAACGGCCAGCAGGTCCCCAACACAGCCATGGCGGAAGGACCCTCCCTGGTCACTCTGGCCTCGCGACCTATACCAGCCGACCCCCACCACAGCCAGGGCTGGCCCTGGGGCGGCCCCTCCCCCACAGCAGAGTCCCTGAGCAAAGCTCAGAAGCCACAGGGCCTCCATTTCCTCATCTGAAAAGCAAGGCTCATCTCCACCGTCCCATGGCCATTCACCCAGCACCTGCTTCGTGCCAGGCACTGTCCACGTGGGGGACGCACAGCAGACGGGACTCCAGGACCCCGCAGAGGCGACGCTTAGAGGGGTGACTGAGGTAACTGCAGGTTCCAAATGTGAACAGATGGCAGGCTGGAGGGCAAGGGGAGGATCTGCGGGGTCCCCAGAGCAGAGGCTGCCCAGAGACGGCACCAGACTGGGGACCCCACTGCAGAGGGATCCAGGAGGAAAACTAGGCAGAGGGCAGCAACACAAGGCCACAAGGTGACCTCGGCACTTGAAGAGGAGGAGGGAGACCACCCGGACCCCGTGGCTGGAAGGCGCCGGGGAGGGACAGACGGAGAAGCCACATGCTAGGTCGGCAAGGCTGGGCAGCAGCGTCATCCGTGTTTGGACGCAGTGAAGAACTTAGGTTTTTATAAGAAGGGACAGACAGTCAGGAAGGCACAGAAGCAACGGACGGCCCTGGGCCAACCAAAGTGTTGGTTTATCCAGTAAAGGAACCAGGGTTTCCTGGAGGAAAGGCAACTGCAGGGTGAGGCCAGGACATGAGAGGCCAGCCCAGAATGACCTTAAGAACTGCGGAAAGAGCCAGGTGTGGCAGCCACACCTTAATCCCAGCCATCTAGGAAGCTGAGGCAGAAGGATCACAGGTTCAAGGCCAGTCTCAGGAACTTAGCAAGACCCTGCCTCAGAATAAAAAATAAAAAGGGCTGCAGATGTGGCTGAGTGGCTAAGCGCCCTCCGTACCAAAAAAGAGAGGGGGAAATGCCACAGAGAAGGACACGGAAGCCAACCTGAGGGCCAGAGTAGCAACCCTGGACCTGGATCAAGGCCTCAAGAATAAACCAACCCCCCCAAGCACACGTGGAAATGAACAAACAAACGGGAGAGGACAGAGCTCCTTCCAGAGCTCAAGGTGACAGAGGACAGTTCTCCTCCCAGAGCTCAAGGAAGGAGGCAGAGTCCACGGCGAGAGAGCGGTGACGGTGGCCTTGGCCTAGGGGAGACGCACTGGCGCTGTGCGCTGGCGTGGACGGGGAAAGTACGGGACCTGCTAGTGGTCTCGGGCGGCCACCCACACAGGCAGGCTGGCCTGCGGCCACTTCGCAAGAACAGAGCCCGGGGTGGGAGCAGGCGGCAGGAAGACCTGAGACCACCCCAGGAAGCCTGCCAGTGACCTGGTGACAGCCCCACTCTCTGAGGTCTTCACAAACCTACCAGCCTGCCTTCACCCAACCCAGATAGGGGAAGGGTGGTGCTTGACGAAATCCCCGACCAGTCCTCTCCAGGAGGGGCAGGGTCATCAAAACCAAGGAAGCCAAGTGGCTGTCAGTGGCTGTCACAGATGGGAGACAGGAGACCGTGGGTGTGCGGAAGAGCGGAAGACCAGCAAACAGGAGTGGAAAGACGCCTCTCTCAGTTTTCACCAAACACCGTTCACGTGACAGGAGGGTGGCTGGGGGCGGGGGACCCTGCAGTGTATTTGCAGGTCTGCAAATCCAAATTATTTAAAAATTAATAGTAGAAGAGCGGGAAAAGAGAACATCATCTTATGACCTTGAAAACCCACATGAGGACAAAGCACAACTTATCTAAGGCCACTTCGGTGGAAGAGTCACCCCCTCTCCCAGAGAAAGTGTGCCGGAGTGTGACCCCAGCTCCTCGGAAGGTGCCCTTCCTTGGAAATGGCCCGGAGGGAAGAGAGCAGGCCAGCAAGCTGCTAGGGTGACCCTGCACTGGCACCCACACAAAGGAGGACTCTGTGGGGACACAGAAGCGAGGGCGAGGGAAGCACCACATGGGGATGGAGGAGTGGGCGGTGCATCTGCGAGCCAAGGAGGGAGGCGAGGGAGACCACGGCGGCCAAGGTAGCCAGCGTCCCCAAGGACAGCACAGCCCCGCACCCCTGGACTTCTAACTCAGGCCCCCGCAATCACGAGGGAATCTGCTTCTCTCCCCAGGCACCTGGCTTGTGGTCACTGTGACACACAGCCCTGGGGCACCAGCTGTCCTGAACAACAGGAGGCTACACGCACAAAGGACCCCGTGGCCTTGGGAGAAGAGGAGTTTGAGGAAGCACGACGTGTCAGGAAGCAAGTCCGCCACCTGGCTGGTCCACGCACAGGAGCAGGGAAACGGGGACCACACGAGAGAGAGGAGCAGGCAGGCCCAGGACTGGGGTTCCAGAAAGAAAGTCCGGGAGGCTTCCTGGAGGAGGCAGACGACTGGGGCAGGCGGGCTCCAGGGAAGCAGGGTGACGGAGTGTGTGCAGGCGTGACGAGGGTGTGTGGGGAAGGCCGCACCCCGCTGCTGGGCGAGAATGAAGGATGCAGCCCACGCAGGGCCCTGAGTGCCTGGGGAAGAAGCTGTCGGGGCCTGCAGCCCCTACCCTGCGTGCCACACTGCGGGCAAGCAGAGTGATGCAGCCTGGAGGCCACCCAACCAGGCGCAGGCAGAAGCAGGAAGCGGGGCCCAGGAGAGCGCAGTGTGGCATGAGTGGCTGGGCCAGGGAGGAAGGGAGGGCAGGCCCCAAGACAGTGAGATGGGAGGGAAGGGACCAGCAGCCTTCCAGCCCCAGGGGACAGGGACCAAGAGCAGCACCCGGTGGGCAAATCCGATCACATGCCCAAGACAAGTACCTGGCTCCAAGAGGCACCTCACCCCACAGCTGCCCGCAACCAAACCCCGCACCCCTCTCGGGATCACATTTGGCTCCATAAGATGCCAGCAGGCCCTGCGGAAGGCTGGGCCCACCCTCCATGGAATGCCCACAGCACGTCCCCTGCGTCCCCAGGTCTGAGAGGTCTGAGCAACCACCCTGAGGCCGGGCCCTGCGATATGCAGGCAGCCACCCAGACACCTCCCAGGCAGGTGGCAGACAGGGCAGACAACCTGTGTCCAGGTGACTTCAACACTGCGAAATTACTAGTGCAGCAGCAGGAAGTCAAGCGTGAAATTAACTCTGCGCCCCAGCACGCAGACACACAAGATCCAAGTGACAAGGGTCCCCAGGGAGGGACCACCTTCCACCTTGAAGCAGCTGCAGCGAGGCAGCCAGCGCAGGCGAGGTCGAGATGAGTTCTGCACCCGGGAGGCAGGGCTCCCCTCCCGAGCCCAGCTGGGCGATCCCACTGTACTTGTCACGGCCATCACATGTCACATGGGTCCTTAGCTTGTATCTGCCTCCCCCACTGGAAGGTCGGGCTCAGTCACCGACGTCTCCCCAGGGCCCAGAACAGCTCCTGGCCTGTAGTGGACACTCAGAAAACGCTCGCTGAGTGAAAGCCAGGAGTAACCCCCCAGCCCTACACACAGAAACCAGAACGGAACGGAGGTCCATGTGCCCGTGAGCCCAGTTCCTCGCCCCCGCAGACAGGCGACCAATGACCTGAGAGCGAGGACACACTAGAGGCAGCTGTGCAGGCACAGCAACCGCGGGCAGGCCCCAGGGCCAGCCCGGCCCCACAGCACACAGTGACAGTCTCAAGTCCACCCGCTCACCCGACAGGACAGCCAGCAAGAGACAGGAGGCGCAGGCCACAGAGTCTGAGCTCTGCGGCTTCTGCATGGGGGCTGAGGGAATGCGGCCTCCTGCTCTCTGCGAGCCAAGCAAAGGAGCCAGCAACGCGACGCCGGCCACCTCCACGACTGTGACAGCACTCAGTCTGCTGGCCTATGGGATCCACGGCCTTACCTCAGCCTTCCAGAGAATTCCTGGTTTCCCTAGCGATGTCCCTCCTCTCTCTTTGGGCTGAACTTTCTGAACCTCCTTTTCCACCAGGTTGCGCTGTGAAGCCCAGGCCCCCAGGGCCTCTTAACAAACAGCTCGGTCACAGCCCAGCGGCCACCATGCAGGCCCAGGGACACCGTGACCTCCTGCCTGGGAACACAGCCTCCCCCTCGCAGGGCCTCTGGGGTCCCCCTTGGGGTCCACAGCACCTGTGTCATGAGAGGGCCCACACAGCCTTTTTATGAGCATTCAGAGGCCAGGCCACCCCACCCACACTCTTTAGAGCTGGGTGCCAGCACCTGGCAGCACCCACTCATGACCTATAAGGGTGGCAGTGCCCAGCTGGAGCGTGCGGACCAGGCATACTTGGGGACAGGGACACAGGGCTTCTCTGGGGGTGACACATGCTCTGAGGCAGATGGTGGGCCCACAGGCTACGCACTTGAGGTGGGTGAATTCAAAGGACCACGTCCCCAACACACAATCCCCTCCCAGACCCTGGGCCTGGCTGTCCCTCCAGCTCCAGCAACAGTCCACGCTCAGGCGGTACAAACGGGGTCGTAGTCACCCCAGCTATACACAGCCAAATAGGGCCCTGTGCCATCACCCTCCTCCCAAGGGTGGCTTCCCCCTTGGCACAGCTGCTCAGCTTGACCTGCATCCCTGGGCCTCCACACCTCCCCTAGGGCTCCTGCAGGGGCTTTCCCAAGGTCTCCCCTGCGCCAGGCCCTTCCTCCCTCTGGCCATCAGTTCCAACTCTGAAGACTACGATCTGATCCAAACACCTCCTAGAACACAGCTTGGTGCAGGCGCCCTCTGCCGAGCCCGAGGGCCTCCCAGCCCGTGTCAGCGTGGCCTCAAGGCCTTTGCACTGCCCACTCCACCTGCCAAGGACAGTCCTGCCCTGGAGGTCCACACAGCTGGCTGCTGCCCACCCCAGGATCCCCAACTGTCACACCCTACCCTGCCCTCTCCTTCAGCTGTCCCCCATCTTCTCAGAAGGCTCTCCAAAGTGAACGTCCACCCTGATCTGATGCCAACCACACAGGAATAGGAAACGGTGCTACCGGATCATCTCCGTGCAGACGGGCTTTAACCTGACTGTTCGAAGCCTCTCACGCACCTCCACGCTTCCAACAGGATGTGCCCATCTGCAGCAAGTCTGCTCCAAGGGCCACCTACTCATCAGCATGGGCCTGAGACCCCAGCTGAGGAACACCAGGGACATCAAACGAATGCTTCAGATTCTGTTCTACTTAAACAAAGGCACAGCGTTGGGGACATTACTGGCACGGCTGCAGGATGTCGTTCAGTTTGGATCCTGTGACTGTTTTTAATCACCAACAATCATCCACGTTATTCAACCTAAAATGTCACTTACTTTATGTGATACAGCTATGTAAAAATTTTAGTTGACAATACTGCTAACGAAAATCATGTCAAGGGGGGCTGGGCAGTGGCTCAGTGGTTACAGTGCTCACCTGGCACTCATAAGGACGCAGGTTCAAACCCCAGCACCACATACACATCCAAGTGTTGGCAAAGCAAATGCCAGATAAAAAATAAAATAAAATTGATTCTTTCTCTCTCCCTTTTTTTTTAAAAGAAAAAAAATCACATCAAAAGGAAAACCAGGGCTAGGGTGAGGCTCAGCGGCAGAGCGCTTGCCTAGCGCGTGTGAGACAAAGACAGAAAGAACACCACAGCTAGGGAGCCCAGCCCCGGAGGCTCACAACGGGCAAGTGGCCCTCGCACTTCAGCCGCTATCTTCTTGTGTGCTTCCCTCACTGACTCTCTCCACACTGCGGAACAGTCTGAGGCCTAGGACAGGGCCTGGCACACAGCAGGATGAATGAACGCCCCCAGCAGCCCTGACTAGTGGAGAATGGCCCCTTGTCCCTGAGGCAGCTGTGCCGGGCCTGG